>JAQFXM010003308.1:0-20719 GCA_034693345.1 Entomobrya multifasciata | reverse complement strand
TTTGACCCACCCTTCTGAATGAGGTTAACCCCGAATCGTAATAACGGGCAGTTAGAACAATGAAATTATGTACATGGTGGTAATTTAAGGTGCAGAATTTGAATCTGACATTCATTTTCAAATCTAACGATTGTTTTCTTAATCGTAACAAGTCTTCATCGAGTATCTAACTTTAACCGTCTACCAGGGTTTATTAAATGTTACATAATAACAATCTATACAACCACAGAGATTAAAGTTTTTAACTTTTATGAACACACAGTGAGAAAGATGCTCATAATAATTTTCATTTAAAACCATTATTCTTCCTTTCGTCTCGCACGGAGTTTTTTGTGCTTTTGCTCTTGATGATAATTCTTTATTTTCCCTTTGAAAATTTGAGGTTACTTTTTTTCAGTACTGCATTTAGAAATGAAAACGAATGGTAATAAAATAAATTCGCAGGTGTGCCTTGTATTCTGTATTCATTTGTGCAGGCACGCTAAGCTTTTGTGTGAATCATTATGGAATATTATGGATAAGAATATTATGAAAAAAATGAAGAAAGTCATAAAAGTTTAAATGGCTTTCTGACAGGGTTTTAAAAAGGTATCTTCCCACGTGACAATGAAATTGCATAAGTTTAGTTGTGTCCCGGTTTCGATTTCGTTTGTTGTGAAATAAGAGGTACCATTCAATATCGTCAGAATAATTTACGATGAAGAAAAATGAAATCAGACACTGACTGAGGAGAATCTGACACAAAGGTAAAAAAGCCATTCACTCTAGTTGAGACTCAATACGACATTAATTAAACGTTGGAATGTTGGAACGCTTTGTATTGTACGCGAAACTAAAAAGGTATAGTTTGAATTTATTAAATGAACCAAAACAATGCAATTCTAGGTAGATTTAGTTTACACGATTATGACACAAATTGTTCTGATCAATAGTATATGCTCACATGTTTACAATCGTAGGAAAATTAAATACTACCTGTTATTTGAATACACTAAAGAAGAAAACAATAGATATTCTCTTTTTAATTTATTGAAATGTGCTACCAAAGGTGTAAATAAATGAAACAGGGAGTCTCATTGCATAATCGTTCAAAACTGACGTTTAGGTTTACACGGCGGTTTTCATGTTTTCTTCAGAACAAGGGAAAATACGCATTTAAAGTAGGTTACTAACAATGAAAACATCTTGAGAGACAAGAAAAGAGACAAGTGATGTGTAACTTGTTGAAAAGTCTACCTGTCTATTATGCTGTAATGTCCAAAAAAATTTATACCGAACTTTCTCTCATTTTTTCGTCTACGAGTGTTTTACAACTTTTCAACGTTTTAGGAAAACAATAAATTTTATTAAAGAATAAGAAAATCTATTGGTTAACCCAAGCAGATCAATCAAGAGAGATGAAAAGTATGAATGATTGTTAGTACCAAAAAGTACCAAACTTGGAAATTGGAATACATGGTTTTATACAGCAAATTTGAAGACATTGATGATGAAATATTGCATTTTTATTCCTGACAATGACGAACAAACGCATGCAAGCAAGGACAAACATTGCAAATGAAATATAAACATTAATCTGTAGTACCAAAGTTTCAGAATCACAAATATCACAATTAAATACACTCGTTTAAGAGATATCAGATTTTAAAAATTGGGGAAAAAACTCCCAATTTTAACGCCATAATCAGAGCATTATTATCATAGCTGATACTTGGGTAATAGAAGATTAAAACCAAGCACAGACAGTATGTAGGCGCAATGACCATAAGATTTACAAAATAATTAACATGCTGGTTTGCTAAAATTGTCATTTCAAGTCAAATTGAAAGTCATTAAACGGTTTACATTAGATACACTAAGGATGTGACATTTATGTTCCCCTGCTGAAACGATTT
Source organism: Entomobrya multifasciata (assembly GCA_034693345.1). Taxonomy (NCBI): domain Eukaryota; kingdom Metazoa; phylum Arthropoda; class Collembola; order Entomobryomorpha; family Entomobryidae; genus Entomobrya; species Entomobrya multifasciata. The sequence continues at coordinate 18,824 of JAQFXM010003308.1, read as the reverse complement.
GACTTAAATTAGTAATTTTTTAACATAAAAATACGCATACAATGTTTTAAACAAATCGAAATTCTGAACAGACCGACAATTTTTCCCTCCCAACTTATACTTTTGTAATACTATATAACCCCATTGGAGACTTAAAAACGATTACGTTCGTTATGGTTCTAATGATTACTAGAAAAACTAAAAGGCACGTCATTATGTAACTTAGGTTGAATTTCTTGAAAACGTGAGGATGTATTGTTATCAGAGTGTTTTACGAAAGTTACAGAATGTTTTGTTAAAAATCATCACAAATTACACTGACTTGCGTAAATTGGCGTCATAAATGAAATGCAAACAAGATAGTCTTTTTAGCAGAAAATCTATGTGTGATGGCATTGTTATAGGGCGACGAAGGACAAAGATTAGTTTTCTTTGTTCACCATGTAGTTAAGTAAATATGCTACCATTTTGCTCACCATTTTACTGTTGTCAAAAATTTATCTGGCACAACAGATTTTTTAAAAACAACTAAAAACCTATGTGTTGTGTAATAGGAAACCACATCAAACAATATAGTTCATTCTGAGTTACATCAGTAAAAGCATGAAAGTCTACTACAGTTTCGAAACTGATAGTATAATTATATATTTTACATAACAAATTTTTTTGCTCATCTTACAAATTCATGCACGCGGTAATTAAGCAACACCTTCCATCTTCCTTAAAAAAGGTTCTAGTGGGATTTTCTCTGAAATAACGGTATAACGTAATAAAACTTAAATGAATCATGAATCCATTTGCAAAGGCACAACTTTTCATTTCACTGAATTTTTAATTTATAAATACACTATATTAATGCACCTAGTCGGGTACCGAATGTTTCATAATTTACTCAATCAGACAACATGCATCATACATATTGACAGATCATTTCGTGCTGTTGGACCTTATGAAATAAATTGTGATCAGTAAATGCTGCTACAAGTGAATACTAAATACAAAATATGACTAAGGTTCATCAACACAAAACTAACAAAAGCTTCTGAAGAAGATGGACAGTTGAAAAAAATATTTTTCAGGAAGCCCAGCGTGATACCGGATACAATCGGTGGATTATGAGAATTTATTCAAGTTTATTGGCAGTTAGCGCATCTCATCATGATTCTCTCCTATTATAATATTTTTGCCATTCATTTCATTTTCATACACTTCTGAATAAATGAGAGCGCAGGTATTCGTTCTCATTATATGAGCAAACTGTATTCACTGACGCCATTCTCCATTGATCCGAAAGGGAAACCAAACAAAGCACCATACCACCACCATCGACGCATACCGTAAGCGCCTTCACTCATGCAAAAAAAACCTTTACAATCAATTATGTTGACCACTATTATGGTATTCAAGTGCCATTGCCACAAGTTCCCTTTCACCGATAGTACCGTATCTCCAGGTTGCACAGGACTTGTTTGCAACCCAAGTAATTTCTTTGAAGAGTCAGTGACATTCAATTTTTTTAGAACTTCTGATCATTGACCGGCAATGGAATGGGCTACCAAACGTTACCGCTGTTGCGTACCATTGAAGAATTTTAGTTGACAATCAATTTCTTTTGCCATGAATTACTCTTGAGTTTTGTTTATTACTGTTGTTCGATGCGGGTATCCTGCCTGCAAAATGAGAAGAATTATAGTAATCAAGTACACAACTTGCAATGAATTACAATAGTTGCGTTTGCTGAAGTACGCATATTTGCTTAACCCCATTCTCATATCTTGAAAAAAATCTTCGAAATCAAGTTTCATGCGTGAATCGTATTTTTTCAGAGTTGACTTAAGCCTTTTAAAATGTATTTTCCTTGTGAACCTTTGAAAAGTCGCATTTTTTTGCGCGGAACAACTTATTATTTGGATTGAACAATAGCAAATGAAAATTTCATTATTTCATCTTATTGTTCTTTTTAGAGTCAAGGTACGCACAAAAGTGCAATTTTTTATAGATACCTATATTTTTCATCCGTAGCAAATTTCAAATGTTATCAGAAAATCTCTCTCTGGCCATTATAAATGTTTTATATCATCTCCAAATATTCCAGAGTCAGCAGTGTCAGTGCTTTTTGAAGTCGATTTCATTTTCAATCCAGCTTAGTTAGTAAATTAGTTTAGACAGGAAAAAGTGCAACACTTTTTTAAAGCAATCTACTGCTGCGTTGAAAACTTACGCTTGCCCTTTAATTTTTCAAAGTCAAAATGCGTAGAGACGGAAGAAGAGGAATGAAATCGCGGCAAGTCACACACACACAGTGCAAGGTCTGTTTTAAGTCTATGATTTATGGTCACCTTGTCATTGCTCAAAATCATTCATTGTTGTACACCACTCATTGCTCTCTTTCAAAAGTCGCATACAATGTAAATGTGAGTGGACAGATGAATGCTGTTTACGACAAGAAGAGTTACATAATAAGACCGCAAAAAATAGGAAGATTCCGCGTCAGCAGCAAAGATCTTTTAAACTGATTTTTCTCACTGTGAACTTGCAGTCATCCGACATTCAGCTTGTAGGATTTCATATTGCATTGAAATGCGAACAATATAATGATTATTATCATTTTTAAGCAGAAAATGTATGCTTAAAGAAGAACTGTATAGTCAACGCCATCATCACCACCACCAGCAAACATTTTTAAATGTTCATGTGTCACGTCCAAAACGTCGTCATGAGATGAGGTAATGTGATTCATACAATGTCGTTCATTTTTACTAATTCCCCAGGATTAATTGTACTTAACACGAAAATCATTGTAAATTTTTTTGAATGAGCATGTAAGATAGGAATATGCTTACGTTAGTACCGGCTTTAATGTTCGTTATTATTATGAGTGATTATCAACAAGTCATGTCACTGACAATTACACTAAATGTAAAACTACACAATAGTCAGTCAAAAGAGATGTACCATTTTTGTTATGTTGTTTTTTCCTGATAAGCAGAAGTAATTTTTGTACAATATGCTATTAAGGAAAAGAATGCAATCTTTTAGACAGACTGATCTGATCATCTTGACAATTTTTTTTGAACAAGGAGACAAGCCACGCAGACACGCTTATGTTTAGCCTTCAAACTTGTCTTCATCTTCATCATCAAAAAGTACAAAAATGGTGAAAGCATAATAATCTGCAAAAACTTGACGAAGAAAAGCTCATACATGATTATGGTTATCAACATTATCATCATTTCAGCGAATGAAATACACCTAAACACGTCACGTCAACATAATTTTTTTTGAAAGAGAGCAGCGCAGCGTCGAGAGAAGAGACAAGAGAATGTACACGATTGTCTTCAGTCTTCCTTCACATTACTTTGTGTGTACTCAGTTATAATTGAGAATGTCACTGTCACTTCCTGGATTTTACTGCAAACATTTCTTGTGGTGCTGCTGCTGCGTTAATACGGATGATCATATTCCTAAACTTCACATCTTAAAGTATTTACTTCATACATTTCATAATTATAACAAATTGAATAATGCAAAATTTCTATATATTCTGCATTCGGTATAGTTAAACATTTTTTTCTTTTTGAGTGAGCCTAACTAACAGGATGTCAGCTCTTGAAAGATATATCAAATTTTAATCAGAGATTCCAAAGAAAAAAGTTTTTCTTTTTATTCTTCAGGTACAATTCCATATAAAGAAAGACAAACCACTGTACTGCCATTATTACCAATTGCCACACAATCATCATCTCACAGAACCAGGCGCGGAAGGGATTAAAATCCCAAAGATCCGATCTAAAGATTAGAAGAGAACAATATGAAAAGACGTGTCAGAAAAATGCAAATGAGGTGTATTAAATCTGTGTGTGAATAAGGCATCTCTCTTCCAGAAGGCATATTAAATAACACAATTTTTAAAAAGATATCATCCGATCCCTACCATGTTTTTTTTCTCTTCGGCATTTCTTGTATATTGCGTTGTAAGAAACCATTTTCTCCTTAACATTCTGATTTCTCCTCCGTCTTTACCGCTTCGCATCATCATAATTCAAGAAACATACCAGAAAACCATAGAATGTAAATATTTCGTGGTGATATTGGTGCAGTTAAGATTTTTGCTGTAAAATGCACTGTTAACTTTGAAAAGTATTATGATGGTATACCACCAACGCTTTTCAGAGCTTATCATGATCCAGCCTCACCAAACTTTCCTCGTCACAATATGACATGATGAATACTTGAAATCTTTGATAGCACAACCGGCAACCGATGAATGGTATTTGGAAATTAGAGGATAAGAAACAATCATTGGGAAGCAATATAGCTTGAAGTATGAAAAACATTTATTCATGTAATTAATTTATAAGGTGGTAGGTAAACATGAAAAAAATAAAATCTTACATGTATTTTGATCTTTTATTACATTTTCTTTCACTTTAACAGTTTTAAATTGAATTTTTGGACGATTCACTGAGCTATGTCATTAGTCATTATGCTGTAATTACAGGAATGCATATACTATAATAGGTATGTAATTTTATTATACAAATTTCCTACATTCTCAATCTAGATTTTAATTATGTTAAGTTTTTAGCATACTTTTTTCTATTTAGTAGTCAGTACAATCGTCATCTTCACTCAGTTCTAACAACATCTTTTCAGTTATCTGACCCACTCTTTCAGCACGTGTCGAATATTTTCGTTTAGTAGCACCTTGTTTAAAATTCCGTGATACCCGTGATGGTGTACATATAGGAATAATGATACCTTTGTGATAGCTAGGAAATCTTAGATCAACGGGTAAAAGCCAAGTTAAACTTGAATTAATTTTCGGTGAGCACGGTGATTCAGTTTGGCGGACTTTCTTGGCTTTTGCTTTGGAGTGCGGGGGTGGTGGTGGCTGTTTCTTTTGTTGCCTGGGAGGTGGAAGTAGCGAGAAAAGGTGTTTGTCAAAATTGTCGTTTTTGGCCAATACCTTCACTGATGGTACAGGTTTCTGTTGGGGTGGTGGTGGGATTGGTCTTGGGCCTGTATTTTTGTTTCGATGATAACTTTTCGGTGTGCTACGATTGGGAATGCTTCTAGTGGGACTAATGGGAGTGGGAATGCTTCTCATGGGACTGCGAACAGGAATGCTTCTCGTGGGGCTGGAAACGGGAATACTTCTTATGGAAATGGGAACGTGTACGCTTCTAGTACGAATGGAAACGGGAATGCTTCTCGTATGACTGGGAATACTTCTTATCGTTGAGCGACTTCTAGTTACACTAACATTGGGATTTGCATAGTGTAAGGTTCTATGTAAACTGCTCGCAGTACTTTGACCTTTCTTGATTACGGACACATTAGGACTGAGATGGCTTCTGGATAGTTTTTGATCTTGTCCTCCAACTGGGGAAGAGGTAGTCAGACGTGCAGAAGATTTTTTAATGATCTAAAACAAGTGTTCCCAATAAAAAATTCCGTAATAAATAAATATCAAATTCACACCCTCTGCATATGTACTGCAAGTACAAAATTGTGGAACTTACAGGGGGAGGAGTAGTATTGGTTTTGGACTTTTTAAAGGAATCAGTACGGGGCGATGTTTTATGATGATGATGAGCATGAGCATGGTTATGGTTGTGCTTTCGCGGAGGAGATTCCTCATCTGGTTCATCTGGTGAGACGTTCCAGGCATGACGCCAGTTCTTGTGTCTGGAAGGCGAAGTAATTTCTCTTCTCTTCTACAAAATCCAAACAAAATAATATTTTTTTGAGAAGTTTTAGTTCTCAATCAAGAACAATTTTTTTAAAAAGCATGTTTGTCCAAAATGCCTGAAGAAATTTCAGAACTTTTTCTTTTTGGGAAAAGGTCAAAAGTCGAAAATCTGAAGTAAAAAATGCAAATTGAAAATAATTTTAGTAAAAAAATGAATTACAGACAAAGACATTTTTAGCTGACGAATTGCTAAACATAGTCTCAAACTCAAATTGGATCAAATACTAACACAAAACATCTCATTGCAGCAGGAGGCCATGACAAAGTTTCGACCTATGGCCTAAAAGTACAGACGCGTACAGAAAATTAGATGAGGTCATACGTATGGAAGGTACTTGGCCAGGTGCTTTGGAGTTGGTTTGTGTGTGGGTAGGTTAGAGCCTTGAGAGGTAGCATTAGACCCATTAGAGGTGGCATTAGAGCTGGCGTCTGAGCGGTCATCATAACTTGAGGTTGTAGTTCCAGTTCCGGAGGAGTCCCTACTTTCATCGTCATATTCTTCAGGAACAGTAGCTAAAGTTATATGGTCATCATGGTCCATGGTCTCTTCGGCTGTCAACCGATTTTGGTGCGGAAGAACGTAAAAACTAAAAAAATATTTCAAATTGAAAAATTACTTCTTTTACTATGATTAGTATTCGAACAACTATTGTTCAGTTTACTTACCTATCAGCTCTGGTTATATCACTTACAGAATCTCGGTAAACTGATAATGATTGCCAGATTGACTTATAAGCATTTTGCTTTGTCTTGCCTTACTTGCCCTTACAATCTGATGATTTAAAATTAGATTAGAATTTTCCAGTACAAAACGAACTTGAGTGGGATTTCTCTGTGAAATTCCAGCAGCGTCTAGCGCACTGAATTTATCCGCCCCATATTTGTCCTTCAAAGAGAGAATCATACGTGACATATCCTCAGACGGGCTTCCAGAAGGAATAAAATCTGTCACCAAAAAATAGGCCACCTTTTAATTTACTGAACGTTTGCAATTGTAAATTAAGTGTTTATGGTATACATAAATAATTCTAATCTCGAGAATTCAATGTACAGCCATTTCAAGCCGATTGCACTTGTGCTCGTTTCTATGAAAAACTTGTAGCCAATGCAGTGATGATATGATAATAATAAATTATACCACGAATGTCAAAGGAAATAGTTTAGCATCCCATGATTTTCATCATGAAAAATTGAATTGTGGAAATATGCATGAAAAAGTACAATTTTTATATTTACACCAAATTAATAACTGAGTTTATTACATTATTCATTCGTCCAGTAATAAATTTCCTACAAACAACAACAAATTAAAACTTGATGTAACAAATCCTTTATTTGAACTACATGAGGAATTTGTTTAATTTTTAACCATTTTAACTTCTCATCATTCCATTTACAAAGTAGTTAACCAGAACCCCACTATACTTTTAATATTGTTTTACGTATTCCCTAAGTTCAAAAATTCAAGAGAAATAAAATTAATTAATGAATGCTCGATTTCCTTAAACTAAATTTTACAAGTTCATAAAAGTTCGAATTAAAATTCAAAACAAACTAAAGTAATCATAAGTACATTTAATTACAGTTTTTGACTATAAGTTCAGCGGCTCGACTCAAAAAATCTACAATTAGTATGTATCAATCTAAATCAATTTCCTAGATTTTAATGAAATTAATCACTAAAATCTACATAAACTATGTACAATTAAATACTGCCTGGATAAAATACATGGTACATGTAACAGCAAAGCAGAACAATAAAATTAATTACATCAAATAATAAAAAATTATCAAAGTGACAAGAATCAATTTAAGTTAGTAAAATTATTCTTGATTATTGTCTCAATGATTTCCCCTTCTTTCCCTATTGCATTAAATGATAAAGTACGAGATGACCATTCAGTTTCAGCTCGTTGAACTGTCATTGGCTCACTCAGTAGCATTCCCGAGTATGAATATGAAATACCCAGCGATGGGTGACGGCCTATCGTGTTACCCGTGGCTGCATTCATAATATCAAGATGTAGCCTGCATTGTTTCTCCTTCCCATCTCCTCTAACACAAACAGCATGTTTTTTATTCACAAGTATATCAGATATGGTTTCAAAATGCCAAAATAAACTATTTAGAACCATTTTCTCGTATTTTATTTCTACCCCACATGACACAAATAAACTGTGTACCATGGGATGATCCCTCATAGCGTTTATAGCCCCATGCTTCGTTTGTCGCTTGTGCTGTGGGGAAGGAACCCATATCCTCTCTCCATGTATGTACACGATCTGCTGGTCAAAGTCTTGTAATTCGTAGCATTTAGCGTGACCGGGACGATAGATGCAATAAACTGGCCCCATGTCTTCCCAGCTAGACGCGTAATGACGAAAGTCCATACAGGCTTGCAGAGTCCACCCAGTTTGCCCATCAGGGACGAGACCTTCAACATCCAAGTGAATTCGAACGGCAAACGATGCAATATCGTGAAAATAAGTGGGTAGAGAACGAACGTACTGACCATGTGTTTGAGTTTCATTTCCATAATCGACCAAAAGAATCTGTAAATTGAAAACATAATATGTAAATAAAAAATGTGGGAAAAAAACTAACAGAAGGTAAATAAAGTAGTATGAAGTAGTACATGACTAACCTTGTATTGACCTTCTTGGCTGACACCCGTTACTACTCCTCTGCACCACATACTTCGATCAGTTCTGGTTCCCTTAGGATTGAAGTCCAAAATATTACACGCAACTAATGTTCCAGGCCGCGCCATAGACAACCACTCAAGTTGTTCAACCTGCTGTCCGATAGCCTCTTGCATTGCCTGCAGTTCAGCTTCCCTGTATCTGTGATGTATGACCATGAAACTGGGATCCATCACATAGCAAATACGGATGTGGGCCAAGCGTTCAACGATTTCTTCAGGAATACTTTGTATTTTCTTTGCTGTAGGAATAAAAAAACAGAAAATTAAAAAAGGAGCTAATTTGCATTATAAATGTTTGCATACAAAATGATGATAATGGAGAGGAACACACTGCTTGATAATGAACAATGACTAATGACCTACTTGTAGAGGAATCTTCTGTGGCCGTTGCTTCTTTTGATAAACTTGAGAAAGCTGAGCTGGAATGAGAAACCGATGATGAGCCTGCCCCAGGAAGATCGTCAAGGGGTAAATCTTGTAATTTCTGATGTTTACTGGATAACTGCTCATCTAGGGATTCTTGAAAAAGTCGTTCATAGTCAGTCTGGTCAAAGGAGGGTGGATAACCTCCGATTTTTCCAACGTGGTAGCAGCTAGCACTGAAAATATCATAATTGGTGTAAAAATTAATTCAATGAAAAAACAAATTGAAAACGCTTATAAATTACTAAAGCTTACTAGACTCCAGCAGCCACTGCAAAGTCCATGTCCACCATCATTGCATTTAAAGTGCATGCATCAGGTCGTGGAGTTCTGGTCCCGGGTATGTTTTCAATAAGAACGATTCCCATGTCAGCAATAAAGTCTGGTAAGCCTTCCACAATCACAGTGCTGGAACGATTGAGTACGAGACCCGTGAATTCCTTATCTTTCATATACTCATTCAAGTACAAGCAAGCAGTTGGAGAAAACTGGGTCCTGCTTCCATCAACAGGCATGATGTCCTGCAAATAGCATCGGAATACATTGGCCGGGTACTCTGCAAATGTCGGGACCAGCTCTTGGAGTTGTAGATTGGTCACCTCCTGAAATTGACAGTAGTCCAAGTAAAATACAATCAGTGACGTGATTGGCTGGTTTTTGCTGATGTGATGAAGTCGAACACGATGCCACATTTTGTCTTCGTAGTTCCGGCAAACGTAGCAGCGCCCTTCCATTGGTTGCCCATGAACCTAAAAATACATTTCCAAAATAAAAGTAAATCATTAATTTCAAATCAATAACTGATATGACTCGCACTGACATATGACTTTGAAGCCATTCATATTTAATTTTACTCATATCATATGTAACTTACCACATTGTATTTATTTCGATTTTCTGGATCATTGTAAAACTGCTGCATCTTAGGGAACCAATTTGAATACCGAAGTTCTTCAGGCATCACTGCAAGCTCCAAGTAAAACTCAAAAGGACTAACACACCTTCGGATCCGATAAGGCTTGAGTTCGTTGGTACTGGCAGGAATTTCTTTGTATTGTTTGACATCTTGATCCAATCTTAACCCAAGTTGTTCCATTCGTCTTGCATCAGGCTGCATCATTAAATCGCGATCGTGCCGGGTTGCATCTTCTTCAATGGCCTCTGTTAGTTTCGTTCCCTTTGGCGACCTTTGGTCACCCCAGCCACTACTCCCACTCCTACTATGGCCACCATCCTCACCTTGTCTTTTACGTTGCTGATTGTACATTTTGCTTTTTCAAAATCTAACCAAACTATCTTATAACTTGAAAACAACACTTTAAAAATCAAGCCATAAATAATTAAGATATACTCTTCAAACACTTTTACTACTAAGTCAGTTTATTATGGGAAATCAATTAGCTCGGTATCTTGAAATTTTATTCTCGTACGTTTATTTAAGTATATCTACTCACGTCACGAAACAGTCCAATTCTAAATTTAAGAAAAGAATTATTGCTGATGGCTTGCCTTGTCAACTTCCATCTTAAAACTAACGACTGAAAAGTAGCAAGCAACCCAAGTCACCCGCTAAAAAGTTAAAATGAAGATTTTGATGCAAATGAAGGCCCAGTTTAAAATATGGACCAGCAACATGATTAACGACAAACACACATTGTCTTTTGTCTTGTCCTCATTTTTCAATATTCATGCAGCACTCAAGTGAAATGTGAAGATGCAGAAAAATCATGTCCCTGTGTCGTGTCATGTTGTGATGAAACAAGGGTCGGGTGGGATCAACTATTTTCAACTTTATATCTGAGAATTGAAATAGCAGTGACAAGGCATAGTATCATCATGAACTCATCCAAATACCATAAAAAAAAGTTCCAAGATAAATGAAAACCAAATAATTTGAATATTTTTACATTTTACTCTGATGGATTTCTGTCATTCAACTTAATGTGAACAGGCAGACAAATTTTAAGAAATGATTAATTTATTGTATGACGATGATAAATGAATTGCTTAGTTTTAGTTGCTGTCTGCCTGCTCTGACAAGAAAAAATCTCACGATACCCCTAAACTTGCCTTTTCAACTGAACGATAAATGGCAAAGCTGAATGCAAGGTTTTCAAAATAATTTATGCAGTAACAACAGTAACAAACAGTAATTTGATATTGCACACAAAGGATTAAAACTAAAGTTTGGATGGATGCATGTGTATGTATTGTTTACGCCCGCGTGTCAAAGCAGTACAATGCAGTGCAGTGTAAATACTGTTTTAAAAAAGACAAAATTTTGAAATTAAAGTGCAAAAAATTTAATACTTGTGTTAATTATACATTTGGAGTTCAGGTGAAAGGTACTAAGCCGTGTTCCATTATAATTACTAGTTTCCGAGAGAAAACAAGTTTTGAAAAATGTCTAGTAGAAGTAGAAGTAATGTTAGCAGCTTTAGTAGGAGCAGTAGCTACGAGGGCTCTAGATCTGAGATTGGTAAGTTGTTACCTATTTAAAACGGTTAATGTCTATTAAGTTAATAGCTTAGCGGTGCATAACAGAAGATTGATTATTAATTAGTATTGGATTTGCATTACAGATTATTGCATACGGACAATGAACTACCTGATTTCAACTTTAGGACTATATATTACACCATTAATGACTCTCGATGATTTGCAAGTTGAACATTTACTTGGACTACATTGTGAGCTACATGGAATCGATTTTACAACATGTTGGCTAATAGTTTTTTTTAAGAATGTGAAAATAAAATTTTATCAACTCGCGAAAGTTGCTGAAAAAGTATGTGAATTCATGTATATTTTTTGGTGACAGATTTTATACCTTCTGGAAGCGCATCTGAAGATGTATCCCGCATGATTCTCTCTTTGAAGGACAAATATGGGGCGGATAAATTCAGTGCGCTAGACGCTGGGTTAATTTCCCAGAAGAATCCCACTCAAGTTCGTTTTGTACTGGAGAACTTTCACCTAATTCTAAATCATCAGATTGCAAGGGCAAGTAAGACAAGACAAAGCAAAATGCTTCCAAGTCAATCTGGAAATACTTCCAGTTTTTACGTACTTCCCCCGCTCAAAAATCATCGATTGGCAGCCGATTCCGAACAAACACAAGAGACCATCATTGACCAAGATACCACTTTCGAGTCCAGAGTTCCAGATGGATTCGATGATGATACTGGGGACTCTTTCGAAACAATTGAAAATTTCAAGATTAATGTTGTGAATGAAACGACAACTGGTGACAGTGACGACGACCACACAGAAAATACAGACGTTAGCAGTTCATCAATCAATGGTACTTCCAAACCAAATGAAACAAAAGTTGCACCCTCTCAGGGGACTTCATCCCGTAGTATTTCGAAAGTCAATACTCCAGTAAGTACTCAGTGTTACAACAATTTATATTTGTAGAATATTATATTGATGGTCGTATTGTCCGGATGGTCGTATTGAGTTATTGTCCGGCGGGTTTGTTAGTTTCGTTTTCCTTTTGAAATAAAACATTTGTAGTAAATAAATTCAGAAACCATACTGGCGTTTTTGGATGTATGTACGACTGGGTTGGTTTGCATTTTTACTGGACTCTTATCGATATTCTGGATTTTGTATTCAAGCTGAGCTGAGGTGACAGTGATAAGTGACCAATTTGGTACAAATTTTGGTCATAGTCATCGTTCACACGAGCAAGCTATTTACAAGCTTTTTACTTATGCCATGTCTTTTACATGATTGATTGAAATTAAAGTGGTTGGGTTAATATGAACAGGAAACTGTAGACTTTTAATTATCTAACAGTATCATGCTCTGGAAATTTAATCAATATACAGTTTATTTCGAAACAGTAGGTTGCAATGCATATACAAACATGACCGTACTAAAAAGTACTCCAGTAAATCATCACATCACTTTATAATTAATTTAATACGTAAGCCATTCAAGATTCCTTTTACACAACAATCAATTCGGGAAACATACACATTAAAGAGCAATTTACAAATTATATATTATAAAATTAATTGCGCCAGCGAACGATATCTGCTTAAAACAAACATGTTCAGGTACTGTCATCATCATGGTCATTTACAAACAAAATGTACGAATATACTGCAATCAATTACAAATTAATTCAATATAACAGAGAAACCACACAAGATTCCCTTTTTAACACAACATTAAATTCTAGGAAATCAATGTGCATTTCATATTCATACACAGTAAAATACAATAATCTAGACTCTAGAACTAAACTAATTTCGTCAGAACAACCATCTGTTATTGATTCATCACTTAACAAATTGAGAACAAGAAATGTGCTTCACATTCGGATGCTATCATCATTGTCTCCAGAGTCAACATCATAGTCTCCAGAGTCATCGTCGTCATCATTGTCTCCAGAGTCATCGTCGTCATCATTGTCTCCAGAGTCATCGTCGTCATCATCGTCTCCAGAGTCATCATCGTCATCATCGTCTCCAGAGTCATCATTGTAGGAAATGGACCCTTTGTGCTCCCCAGTCCATTTTCGAATCATTTTTTGAGTAGGCTACACAAAAAAACACATGCTATCAATAAATTAAAGCCCAGTTAAAAAATATATTTTAGATTAAATAATTGTTGTAAGTTTTTAACCTTGAAGCCACCATGAAACTGCAACTTTTTCAAGTTTGCCATTTGCATGAAACCCCGAAAGAAAACTCTTGGAGTAAGCAATGAACGCCCGATCACTCTTGGAGTAAAGCGACTCGACAATTTCAAATAGACTAACTCTAAATTGGGAATTAAAAAAAACATACGCATTTTAATTTGAGAAAACTTACGTACTTCAATTCAGTGAATCGTATTGTATTATATTATCATTTAATATACCTGACATATCCAAAATTGAAACGGCTCCTTCCTCCCTCCTTAACTGAACTGCACGTGACCCATTCCAAAACCGCTTTTTTCTAGGAATTTCCTGAACCCTCCGCTCCTCTTCAACCGTTATTCCCAATAGAGCCAGCTTCCACTTTTGTGCGTCGCGCGTTAGCTCATTTAATTCCACATGAACAATCAACTTCTTCAACTGCCGCATTTCTCGAAATACAACCGGAAATCCAAGCTGGTCAATTGGAGCTTTCAAAATTTGCAGATTTGGGAATACTTCACCAAGTCTGTACACTTGCAACATAGTAAGGTTACAATCGTCGTAATTCCTTTGCTTCACATCACCATCACCAAGGTCCAATCTACGAATAGTGGTTCTAAATTCAATCACTGATTTATAGTTACCTTCATCCAAAAATCGAAACCATGCCATGTCATCCATATATTTCAAATAAAGAGTTTTCAGAACAGGAAAACATTCAACTAGCGAAGTCCCCTTCTTTGCAGATGTCCAAGACCAAGGCAGATCAAAGTCAATGGACAACACATCGAGTTTTTTCATCACTGGAACCCGGATATTTGCAGAACCGATGAGGAGTGCCACTGGTGTTTTCATTTCGTACTGTCCACGGATATATAGTTCCGTCAGAGTTTCTTGAAATTTTTCCAAGATTTTCTCAAAAATCTTTACGTCTTTCTCGTAAACGAATTCTGGGATACGTACAATCAACTCTTTTAACTTAGAGAGTGGATTCCTCACCAACAGAATTTCTTCGAACTGAGCACTTGTCAAAAGGGTGTCCAAGCGGAGTATCTCAACAGTCCTGGGAAGTTGCAGGAAACTTGGCAATTTTTCAGGAGGTGGTGCATGAATTTCAAAAGATTTCAATTTTTGAGATCCATTCAAAACGTCATGAACGAATGCCAATTTCTTATGTTCCAACTCCAAACCACCATTGCCAAAGCGTTCGACATTAAATGTTTTCAGATTGGGAAATGAGAGCATCTTTCCGTGATTATCCTTTAGGAAGGTATCCATGGTGTTTGAAAAATGGATAACTAGTTCAGCCAAATTTGTGGAGCACACTTCCGTTGTCAGAAACTTGGAGATGATATTCTGATTTTTTTCACTTTGAAAAAAGTTGGTTTTGGCGTCCAGGTACAAGGCTAACGGGAGAATAGAAATTGACGCCAAACGATCCGGGGACGAGAAAACTTCCATCATACTTTCCAATAATTTTATCTCATCTCTTCCCCCTTCTTCCTGGCCATCCTCCTCAAGTGCAAGGTCTAACTCGTTATCCTCGGTGACTGGATGTTTATAGCATAAATCCACGCTGATAAGATGATATCTTTTTTTCAATAATATGTGAGAAATGGAGCTTAAGAAGCTTTTGGAGACAGGACGGCAACTATATATGTCATTAAGCGCACAATTAGCGATCGCCTTCTCCAAAATAATGTCCCGTAACTAAATCAAAAAAAAATACACAAGAAAAGTAATAATAAGACAAATAACCTTAAATGCAATACTCAAGTAAATTACGAAATTAGGCTAATTAAAATGCTTACCAAGTCATTGTAAAACACTTGCCACATGGGATCGTTCGTGTGACCATTTTCCTCTTCTGCTGCTGCTGTCGCCGGTAGTCCACTATCACCATCCATAATTAAATTGACAAAAATCTTATGATAATTTCTAATTTCTAATCAACTTTTAAGAAACTTGTAATTAATCGGAGCAACTCAAGTTGAAAACGATTGACGATTGATACCACAAGACATGTTCATTCTTTTATGATTGGTCTGCGTTTCTCACTCACACACACACGCAAGAAAAATGTATGCAGTATGCATAAATGGCAAACTATCTAAGCTGCTTGTGTTGACTTGTTCCTCCGAGCTTTCATTCCTGATTCGACTGGTTTATATGGCTGTTTGTTTCCTTTGTTCATCCTTGTCGCGTCATTAAAATATGTTGAAAAATTACCATGAGTCAATAAATCAATAAACCTATCAGATTTTGATTATTTAATATTGATGCCTTGGCATATTTTCATATTTCTGTGTAGTCGAAACATGCGAATTTCACTGTAAGATCAGATCAGCGTTCGGAAGGGTTCCAATGAAATTTTCCGTTGCCCCACCTCTCCCCTGAAGCGTTTCTTCATATTTATTCCTAATTTCCTCATACCGTTTTAGCTAGACCTCCACAATGTCAACAAAGACAACGGGCTTCATCATCCTGGACTCTTTGAGATCACAGATCAGTACCTTTTCCCCCAACAAAGATCTAGTCCAATGAGCGAATTCCATTTCTTTCGGCAAAATTCGTAAGTGGCATCTTAAAAATTGTGCTGTTGGCCCAGTTGTTATATTTTTGCAGGATGACAATTTTAGATTTTTCCCGAGCATCCAGTCCTTCCTCCTGCATTTCATTGTATAGCTGCGCCACGACGGGTGCCAGACTCTGGACTTTGCCTTCATGTGAACCGTGTGCACCCCTCGTCGCATTTTTCGATGATCAACTTAAAACAGCATTTTTTTCTAATCCCACTTCTACCTATTCACTCATTTTTTCTACTTTTTTTCACATCTCATCTTTTCGTCATTGTCCTCAGAGGAACAAAAACGCATCAGCACAAATAACGCCATTTCTTCCATGAAAAGCTTTTTCTCCTTTTTGTTAATTTCTCTCTGGTTAATTCTCTTTCCAGAAAAGAATGCAATAACGATTACAATGTCTGGAGGTCCCACTTTTGACGCATGAATCATAATCACAAATTGCATCAATCAATCACAAATCCCGTCCCTAGTTTTCTGCATAATTTCACAAAAATAAATGCTCGTTTTTTATGTGGCACCCTCACTGGGGTTCGGGTTTATTTTATTTTTTAAATGTAGCCCCGCCTCTAATTCTGGGATCATTTAGAAAGTCTTTCTCTCTTTTGATAACCTGTGATAATAGGTAAAGAATAAAAATTCTCCCACGTCCACAGTCCTCACACACCAACGTCACTTCAAATCTAAATACCAAAGGTACTAACTATATTAAGCCAAAGGCTTTAAGAAAAATATAAAGTGCAGAGGAGCAACAATTTGGCTTTTCTCTCTATTTTTTGCCAGGCCATCCCTTGTTTTTCGGCTGACTGAATGCTTGAATTGGCTGATTCTGACTCAGTTCAGTTTGGAAGTAACTTGACTATCGGCCAGGTACACTTTCTCCAGCTCTTTCTGTAATTAGTATAAAATTAGAAAGGTATTGATTTCCCGCTATGACAAAAAAAAATATTACTTAAACTTGAAAAAGTTACCCGAACCTCATCCTTGATTTCAACATCCTAAATGTACTTGAGTTCAGCCAAGTCAATTCTGGAGGTGGAAGCGCTGCTGTAGCACCAGGTGAATTGGTGTGACCGACAAACATTGCGTTCTCGAGTGGAAGCTTGATGCGCCAGGGCTCTCCTCCCATCTTGGCCTTCATCTTCATCACGGACTTGGTGGCGTTGGAATTCAATCCCTTGGAGGTCACGTTCTCGGAAAGAAAGCACTGACTCGGGATTCCCGCATCCACCGCGAATCATTTCTTGACGGATGCGTAAAGATCCAACTAGTTGTTTGGCAGCGCGACGAAGACCATCTGAAGATCGGGAATCTTCCTCGTGCTCTCGTCGGGGTAACGAGTGTAAGTCTGCGGACGAGTGTCACCCAACTTGATCCTGGAGAAAGGAAAAAACATAGACAGAAATTCATAAGAATATAATCATAAAATACGATGCCTGTGTTTGTTTCACAAATTTTTAATAAATGTTTCACTTACCCTTTCCTGAGGCTACTCACTTTCATGTTGAGTGAGCTAGCTACTTTGCTCATCGTCTTTGTGTCCATTGTCACTAGATTGTCCACACTGGCAGCGTGGCGCTGTGGAACAATAACGCTGACTTTTGAAGATTCACTGCAGACAACATGGAATAGCCTGGCGAATGACGAAAGTACATGAAGGCCAACGTGAAATCTCCCTTCTGATCGAATGGTTGAGTGACTTCGTTGGCAAAGATGATCGCTTCATTCGGCATAATGTCATTCGATAATTCATAATTCTAATGAACTATGTTTACTTGATAAATTAATCGCAGAAATCAATTTTAAGAAGTTGCATGATACTATGGGTATGCTCAAGCTGTATGCTGGCAAAGCTAGGTTCAAGGTTTGGTTGAGAAGAATGAATGTGAAAATAGAGTGCCGTGCTCGTGATGTTTGCTTGGCAAATCATTTTAGTGGCTTCTGTCTTGTACTTTGTTCTGCTGTTGCTGCCAACAATTTCTCCATGTTAGGTTATCGTTTCAAGAGATTAGGGTGTTAGGTTATGTGGTTTTGGGGTGTTAGGTTACTCGTTTTACCGTGTTAGGTTATTGCTTCACAGATTTCTTACTTGGAAGGCCATTATAGCTTGCAAGAAGCTCATATCAAATACCGAACGAACTAATTACTAAACTGGAGGATAAAATTCGGGCAATTATTTCCGGTAAATAATTTGCTTGTTTTGAGGGATGATGATGTGCGCGCGTGCGTGGAAGAGGATCTTTTATGAAACAATTTCAACGATTTTTTCTTGGGTGATTTATAAATACTTTTTTGGGTTGACGCTGATTAGTTAAATCCTTAATAATTTGAGGGAGCTTATTATCTGATTAAATTTTTAAAGCAAGTGATTATCCAAAGAGAAAATCATGAAATTAATGTGCAGGAAGTTGTGCCATTATCGCCATCATCCCCCGAATTTAAAAAAAGAACCTTGTGTGAGGCTGCTTATTACTTATAAATTATAATAAAAACAAACGTGCAATTTAATTGTACAAAAATTAAGAATGCTTTATTTTTTCTCATTATTCATTCTAGTTAGATCGTAAATGCTCAAATATTTTTTCATTGTTCATCAAATTGCATAAATCATTTGTTTGAATTTTCAGATAGATTTGAGTCATTAGAGTAAATTATACATCCAGGAAATTCCTCCTCAGTACAGCTTATAAGTAACTGGCTGCTGAGTTATTTCAAACTTGACCAAATACTTTGGTTGCACCTGGC
>JAQFXM010003307.1:0-20720 GCA_034693345.1 Entomobrya multifasciata | reverse complement strand
CAAATGGTCCCCACAACATTAGTGGCATATTACACCATGGACATGAAAAGTGAAGTTCATGTCTGTTAAAATTACAAAGTATACCATTCTACTTACCTTTATAGATGTGATCATAATAATATGCGTAGCATATGAAATATTATGCAAGAACATCATCTCCGGTCTTTATCACTCGGGGCTTGCATGCATGTGTGATGTGATGAGCTGAACTCACATTATTTACGTTCATCTGACTCTCAACTGTCAGAATAGCTTTTGTTCGGTGTCTGCCTCTGTTCTGTACAATTTTCACATTGTAATAATGTAATATCATGCAGCACTCCAGTTACCATATCCAATCTTACTTATTCAAGTAACCACCTATCTTATTGACTTTTGGACTATAATACTCTACTCTACATTGTTTCACGAAAGCAGACACGCCACAACATCGAACATAATTCTGATCAGTTTTACCACTACATAGATATTCACATATCAACTACCTGCTAAAATAATAATTCCTCGCTACATTTCAGATGGAACTTTCATTACAATTGAAGACGGCCAAAAAATCATTTTCTCTATAAGTTTGCACAAGTTGTACTTATTATTATTTCTGATTTCCATCATCATGTGTAATATTCTGTTTTACTACTATTAGTAATACTTGGCTTACTTAAGTTAGACTTGCTTATTCAATTCGCTATAACTAGCTAAACAATAACCCATCTGCAACAACCTTGTTCTAAAATGTTGATTCTAACCGCTCACTAAATTTCTCTTTCTTGAGAACAAAATTCAGTTAGGATGACGCTTCTGAAGTGATTTTTGGAGGTTTTCATTTCGACTACAGCCGTTTACATTATCTTGCTAGACAAGTCATGTGAGAGCATCAGTTGCAGTTCTCTCTGGCAAATGATAGATCTATACAAGTCACCACACAATGCATGATGATGATACGATGACAAACACAAAGTACTATGCATTCGGAATTCAACTTACAATTTTCTTGTTTCTTGAATTATTCCTTTCCTTCCCCCCAAGTTTCTACTCTGTTCTGACATTCAATGTGACTGAGTTCCTTTTAAACGACGGAGAAGGATAAAATATTGTGGCTTTTCTATAAATGATGGAACTACTTCTCAAAACTGTCTTTTCTGTTAGAATGAAACCACTATACCACCATTACCCCAATATTCTCCTCAACAAGGACATTTATATAAAAGAGAATTAACCATCACGACTGACGACCAGCGACTTGTTTCTCTACACGGTAGTGAAATAAAATGTAGCATGGTCGTGGAACTTGCTTTTATGGACTCGATTTACTCAAGAACTCTTCTCCCTTTCTAGCCCATAAACGTGAAATTCCTTTACAACTGTAACATCGCGACTGGTGATTGTCGTCGTGAATGTGAGCAAGAACGTGATAGTATCTTGTCTGGTTTGAACATTGCTTTAGCAGTGGCGATGACATTTCTTAATGTTCCTTACCAAAAGCTCTTGAAAAGAGGAAAACTTTTGGGAAGCTCTTAAGATGGATTTCTTCATAGGCTTAGGGGACTATTCCATTTTATTCGCCTAAGGAACTTGAATGCCTGTAGTCTTCCTGACGACAAAACACACAAGACCCAGATGACTACACCATAGCTAATTATGCAAACAAGTGCAAAAATGTACGTATATCGAAATGTGTTCAGTATTCCCTGAGCCCATAAGGGTCTAGGGGATGCCTACTTGTTACAATCGTTGGAATTCGTTGTTATAATACACGATAGAGATTGTTCTATGCACCTTTGGATTTCTTTGTTAAAATTGTATAGTACTCAGTCAGTCAACAAGACTGGAACCAATAATATTTCATGTAGTAGAGAACAAAAACCGAAATATACATATTTTTCATCATAAACGAGGTAGGTTTCAAATAAGTGACACTCCTTTCTTTCTCTATTTCCACATCAACTGTCGACTCCGCGATGCAGTGGGACTGCACATAAAAACTCAGCCAACTCATCATTATTGCTATCATCATATCCACAACCATAGCCATCATCATCAATGTCGACATCCCCATCATTGACATGCCGTAACTGCTGCAGTAGGAAAACTCAAACCCGAGAACAGTGAAAGGGGAAAAAGGGAACATCAATGGAAAAGGATTGAAGCGCGAACATACAGCGTTGACATCCACTTTGACGAGCCGAAAGAAAAGCAAAAAAAGTTTTATGCATGGAAATGTATATATGTACGAACCTATTATTTTCCCCTACTGCTGACTTACTTGAGTTGGAGTTGCTAGAATAGCCATTTCGACTCTCTACAACCTTGTCTTCATTTCTTATATATTTTCCGAAAATCCAAATAGTAAATGCATACATACACCTATTCCACGGACATGGGAAGCGAGTGAGTAGTGGGAGGAAAACTGAAACCGAAACGAGAGTGTTTTTGGAAGGATGTTCAAGAGAAGAGAAAATATCCTTCTTCGCTTCATGTGTGTAAGTGCTTTGCCTTGCCCACGAACTCATTCTCATAAAAACATACATACATTCTTCCATATAAACATCATCGTACGCGTACATATGCATTTAGGTTCACTTTATGTTCATGCATATTTTTTTGTATAATGTCTCTCTTTCATTTTATAGCAAACGTGAACTCCCACTACTTCTATTATTATTACGCTGGTGTGCCAATCTAAGCTGAACCTTTCCTTCTCTCCTTTTTTGTAGATGATACTATCCTCATCGTCGTCTTTAGCTAGTTGCCTGACTCTCTCTTTCACTCTCAAGCTTTTGCCTTGCCATGATCATTTTACTTGCTCCATCATTTCTATCTCTCTCGTTTCCCTTTTGCTCCCTTTTCTCCCTCTCTCGCTTCCAATGAAACTGTAGACACACGAACAGCTACTCTGACTCTACAGCTATCACCATTACCACCACTTCTACCGCCACACAGACAGAATTTATACTGCCGCAGCAGCTCTCTTTCCAATTTTTACTTCTACTCCTTTCGGTATGGCAAATATGTATGCATTCTCAGTTACTTTCATTCTCTTCGCTTTGTCCTCATTGCCTATATAACGCTTTTTTAGTATGTCTGTATAATGCATTTTTCACTATTCTTGTTGATGCTGTTGTGTTCCCAGTAAAACGCGATCCCCTTTTCCCTTCACCTACACAATTTATACACTGTCTCTCATGAAACGTAGAAGCCTTACATCGACATTTTCTTCCAAACATTACCATACGCTTTGCTTACTTTTCGCCTGTCGTGCACAAAGAGTAAAAGCTGTGCTTGTTCTCTTTTTGTAGTGTTGCTTGTCTTCCTGTTCGTTCACACATACATGAGGAAAAAAACCCTTTGACTGGAATATTACCGTTGTTGTATTTTGCCTAGTAGATTACTGAACATTTCTCTGTCGTTACATTGCTTTACATGTATAGAAGCAGTAACCCTACCTATTATCATGCCACATGTAGGCAATATTATATATGAGTGCGTGTATCGTCGTACACCACACACCACCTTTTCATTCTGCTTCCTGTCCTCTAGACCAAGACTTCGCTTTTTTTGGGGAAAATGAATGGACGATACATGTACCCATGCCATACAAAAGTGGATAAGTGTGCTTTTCCAGACCTTAAAAGTAACAGTCATAGACCAGGCAAGAACAAATTGTAGTGCGGTGTTACGGTGGTGGTGGTGGAGGCAAAGCTCATACAATATTCTTTTACGTATCATGTTTAGGATTTTACGTGGTAGTGTCAAAAGAAAGAAGCCTTTTTGAACTGATGGGAATGGGGAAAATTGGACAAATGGTGATTGTATAGCTAGCTGCTTTTGGTTGTTTTCTCTGCTTCTACATATACATACGGACAAAAGAGAACACGCGTAAGCAAGTGAAATTGATAGCCTTCTGGAAAGAAGCTTGATCATCTCTGAAACAACGTTATAAAAAAATGCTGACTTGCCTGTTGTGATGTGTGAGTAATATGCAAAAGGAAAATGAACTACTTATATGAAAGGCTTATGAAAATGGTAGATTTGGTACAAACATAAAATGTGGAAATAACTGGCAACGGCAGAGAGAGGAATAAATGTTCGCGTGTGTCTGTAACTGTCTACTCGACACGGGTGCGGGTGTGGTGTAGAGTTATCCGTCTTCTTCCATGTTCTCTCCCTCTTCTCTAGTTGCCCTTGTTCTACTAAGGTTGTTTGATAGTAACACGTAGACTCCTCGTGTATTGGTATTTATGAGCAGCGTTTCAACGTGAAAGCATACACTTGCATGATAGCCCACACTATATGCTTTGCGCTCCTAGAAAAACCTTTTATAAAGCAGCTTAATAAAAATAAACAAGAAAGCTGGAGGAGGTGGTTTTGGTGGAAAATTAAAGCAGGCGGTATCACCACCATCAAGTAAGTATAGCAGTGGCAAGAAAGTTTTTGCTAGAAGTAGGACTTGTATTATCATCAACATGTAATTTAAGCAGCATATGTAATAAAGCAGTGACCTGTCAGTTTCACGTACTGTGAAACGAAGTAAAAAGGATAGAAAATGAAAAACAGGAAAATACATAATGTTGGCGAAATGAGTGAGTAGTTGGCGAATAAGTTAGCTTAGCTTGACAACAGCAATAACAACACACGTCAGTCGGCATTGCATGACATGTATAGGGTTTAATAGCTAAAAAGTTTGAAAAGTGTCTCATTTTTACCCGAGTGCTGTTGGGTGCACGGACTTTCACCTTCACCTTAGAGGGCACCGGCTTCTTCCGCCCGGAATGTGACATTTTGACCATTCGTCTGGTTACAGATGCCAAGAGTGTCCTCTCAGGCAAAATGGTATATAAAGAAAAAGCCTCTTTGTAAAAGACTGTCCAAGCAGAAGACACGGGAATTCGTTAAGAGAACAACGGTAGCACTTTTTGATGGTTGTATGTTCCCTTTTATTTCTTTTGTGTGTATTATTCGTATGAATGAATATAAGTCTGTCTCTTTTCTAGTATCCCTTTCTTTTTCCAACCGAACAAAAGAACAAGTTTGTATTATTATTGTAGGAGCAGTGTGTTTTGTGTGTGTTTTTCTTCCTTCCTTTTGTCCTTCTCCTTTCTTCTATTTATACTCCTTGTTCCCCTTTTCTCTCTTTTCCTTCTTATATAAATATGTGACACAAGCCAGGCTGAAATCTTCTTTGCCACTTAATGAAATTCAATGAGATGAGAAGAACGACAAAAGCTGGAAGATGGGTCTCGTCACTAGACTCTGTATTTCTGACTCGGAAGCTTTTCTATATGCACGAAAAGTCAAATACTGCTTCCAACTTCAACTACTTTACTTCTCTTTCCTCTGTAATAAAAAAAATCCACCACAGAAACATAGAGAGAGAGAGGAATATAGTATGTTATAACATTCAAGTAAATTTTCTTCACAACAGAGAGTACTCAACTCAAAGTCAACTAGATTCAACAAGACGAGAGGAGCCAAAATTCTTTCTTCGCTTGAAAGATAAGACTCGCCAAACTAAAACTGATTCTGTTTTTCTAGTCTACACGTCGAGCAGAGGGAAGAGAACAGGAGCATAAGAAAACTCGACATGAACATTAGGAGCAGTAGCATAAAGTGTACTACTATCCATTTATGGAACGGCTATATACTTCGCGTATAAATATATGTACGTCTTGTTGAGTTTTTGGTTATAGTATGCGTTCACTGAAGTATAATAATAATAAGAATAACAAGAGAGAAAGGAGACAAGTGAGTCTCTAGATACCACCAGCACACCACACACGACTACTGCTGCACCGCTATCCTTATTTTATACTTGTATAACCAAAAAGCGAACAATGTGCTTGGTTGGTTTGTATATTCGACGACAACTACTTGGTCGGTAGTGTTGCTGCAATCGGTAGAAGGGAAGATAAATCCCCGAGCAAGAGAGAGAACTTGTATTCTCTTTTTCTCTGTGTGTCCTCTTCTCTCTTTTTTTCTTCTTGGTTTCGCCTCGCTCTTTTCCTTTACGTGGGTAATATTATTATTTCAAATGAGAATGTTGTTATTGCCAGTACCGATGATGCTTCTGTTGCTCCTTACATAAAATATAAGCATACACATCTAAATTTCTAGAAAGGATGTTATCAGTAAACGTTATATAAAGTCAACCGAGTAAGTGCGTGTTTTTTTGTTGTTGTGACTCTTTTTCAACTAATGCCACCATTGCAACTACTACTGCTTCTCTTGATGACTTGCTTAAGGTTGAGTGGGGAGTTGTAAAGAAGTTTTTTGGTTGAACTGCTAGAAGCTAGAGAAGTACAAAAACGTGAGAGGGAATATGGAACAGAAAACTACAACGAAAAGGAGGAAGCAGAGTGCAACAACGGTTACATATACGCTTTTAAATGATAGACTTTACTTCCTCCTCGTCGTCACCGTCGCTATTTTCTCTTTTTTCTTTACAAAAGCTAAAAAAGGACATACGAAAGTTTTACCCTTGTTTTCCTATTTCTGGCTGGATGAAAATGCAAAAAGAAAAAAATGGAACTGCAACTACAACTCTCCTGCTGCCTCTGTTGTGTTGTTGGAACAGGGCACAGGCAGTCTAGTGTGTAGGCATAAAAATGTGAAAACGCTCTTGGAGAATTATATGGGTTTTTCTTTAGTGATACTGGCAAATTTATGGGAAGCTGTTAAACTGCATATAAAACATATCTCTGTGTATGTTTTTCGTTTTCTATTTACTTGAGTGGGAAGTATGCAACTGAAAATACCAGTGTTCCTCTCTGTTTTTTCACTGTTCCTTGCGGCTGTTGTTGCGGCACAAGTTTTTCAACTTGCAGCTGAGTCAAGTCGACGAGCTGACTTAAATACATTTGGTGCAATCCAATGATTGCTTTACTTTGCTTACTTGCGACTTGTCTGACTTCTAGAATAAGGAAAGGAAATGTATCCATGAAAAAACAGAGTCGCAAAAACAACCAACCTAGTTGATTGAATGGGATTGATGATTTTGTTTCTTCTGTTTCAGTACTAAAATCAGTTCATATATAATGTGTACATATATAAATACTTGTATACTTATTGAAAAGGGTTGATATAGGTATAAAGGGAAAGAAATGATGTGTGACAATATAATGGATCTATATGACAATAAACTCTATTCTTTCTTTTACAATAAAAGACAAGTGCAGAGATGAATCACGCTTTTTATAGAGCCTTTTCTTGTTCTTGAAAAATGTGATTTTTGCAAGAGATTTGATTCTTGGAAGCTTCAGTAGTAGATAAGTATTCTTTGCACCATATGAGAAAGCCTTAGAATAAGTAATAGTAATAATGGTGGTGGTGTTGTTGTTGTGGCACAAATAAAAAATCACGCAGATACTTACTCAGGGATTTTATATTGGTTTGTATTGTGTTTTTTTTCTGATGCTTATTTGTTCTATACAAGCATTTGACTCAATATGTTTTTCTTTTCTCTCCAGAAACCATTAAATTAGTTATATCCAACACAAAGAGCTATCCTGTTGACAGCTGAGATTTTCGGTATGAAATATTTCCAAACTGTCAGATTAAATCTTGAAGGTGTCAGGATAAGAAACCACGAGACTCTTGTCTAGCAATATATTTTATACGCACAGACACATACCAGAGTACTTTTAGACAGACGCACAGTCACCCACTTTTGCACCCGCTTTCAGTTTTATAATTCACAGAAGGGTAATACAAAACTCTAGTTGCCTATTTAGTTTATCGTGAAAGTGTATCACAAGCTTACACACATGAGTAAGTGTAAGTATATATGTGGGTAGTTCATGATAGAGCAATTAATCTCAATAACAATGAATCTTTTTTTTCTCTTCTCTCATGAGCACCGGACTTGTAATGGGTAAAACGATATAAAATGTTTTTGAGTTGACTGAAACGGTTTTTCCTCACTTGTTATACTTCACTTTTTTATTCCCAGTTAATCAATCTATTCGTAAACATTCACTTGTCACCATTAAAATGATTTACGTAGGTGGATCGCTGGGTGGTAGTTATACCGCTTCCTTTAGCTGCTTAGCCTTTTCTCTATACTATAGTGTGACTGGCTGAAAAAGTGATTTTTATTAAATGAATGAGTTCTTTCCGTGAAAGTTTATTTGATGCTTAATCAGGTGTTATGAGTTGCTCATTAATTCACCCTTTTATATACTACACACTTACAGAAAGTAGAAAAGAAAGACGAGAATAATAATGATGATGACCTTTTTAGATTTTATTATGATCTTCACAGTAGCAGTCTATTATAATGGGAACTTTTCTGTCAAGTATGAGTACTTTCAATTAGAATATCATTATCATGATCACACCTTCAACTAATTATTATTATGATCAAACAATAAACTCAGACAGGATACTATAAAATGTTTGTGCATGAGCACTACACACACAGGCCTCCTTAAAATTTCACAAGTGCAGAAAAAACTACCTTTGAATACAACGAGTTCCGATATATATAGCTTATTACTATTACACAACTCTCCATATACACTTCCTCTCAAATTGCCCCGAAACTGTTATAACGTAGTGAAAAAGCTACGAGTGAAAGCAGAGAGACAGAGTAACACGTGTGTACGCTCAGAGAAGCACGACAGAAGTGCAGAGGTTCTTCATTGGACCCCAGTGTTTTCTCTATTTTCGTTCTGTTCAGCAGTGTGTCTACTTGCTTTGCTGCTTCTTTACCCATGCCGACAAGGAACAAGCACTCTTTTTTTTGCCTGCAGAGGAGTGAAGTTGAGAAGAGAGGAGCAAAAAGGCACGAGAAGAGGGCGAGAAGCGAGAACAGGAGCAAAGTAAGCAAAGCAGTTTTTCTTGTGAGAGAGGGAACATAAAAGTTAACTGGTATGGTAGCAGGAGCCAAGCCAGCAACAGCGCACCACAACAAGCACTCCTTTTTGGGTGTGCACACGATACAGTCTCAATGAGACAAAATCTCTTTCATGGAGGCACACTAAGCTGCTTCCATCCAGACACAAGAAGGAGAAAAAAGGATGATTGTGATGGTAGTGGTAGTGGTGATGGAGCTTTGAGTATGTTCATAATATTATCTATATATATATGCCTTTTGTATATTTCTCAAAGCATGTGTGCAAGGATATAAGGATAGAAAATGCAAGCACGTACCAAGTTTTAATACCACCACAATGTCGAGTCGACTTGTGTTCTTCTATTCCACATATTCCACTTTACTCTCTCTCGTCGCTCCTTGCTACCACTCTCTCGCTTTACTCTCTTTCTAGCTTGTTTCTTTCATAAATTTTACTAGCGAACCAAGGAAAAAATGCTTATTTGCTTGGTTCGCTCCCGTTGCGTTGCTCCTTCTTACATTGCCATCATCATCGTTTTCCTCCTCATCATCATCAGCTTTTTACTCTCGTGAGTGAGCTCCTTTTCCCTTTTTCATCATCCTTTTATGTTAGCCCAGCAAAACTGCAAGGGAAGAGGATAAAAGTAGTGACTCTTGCCGTTGCCGTGTTGCTTTACTTGTGTACGTGGCAAAAGCAAAGTGAAAAAGGGAATGTTACTGATTCCTCGCCACCACCACCACCTCCTTCTTTGAGCAGAAAACACTTCTTTTATTTTTACAATACTTGATTTCAGCCCCACTCATATGTATGTATGTATAAATCTAATATTTATTATGTTGCTCACTCTTTCCCCCATACACATACATCCTCATATTTTTTCAGTCATACAGAAATGTCCAATAGTTAAGTTAGAAAAACAAGGGAAACACACATCACGTTGTTCGCTAAACAACAACAATATGAATATATTTACATTTAAAGTCAAATGATATATGTTACTTTTACACACTGCCTTCCTATTTCCTGTTGTGCAAGCTGTACGTACCTCTTTTCCACTTTTTTATATCTTTACCACAAAACACCCACCATTCACCATTTTTTTGTTTGAATTAACCAAAAGAATTTTTATGCCTCAGTGTTTGAAGGCACATTATACACTTAACAGGCAGATTTCAGACATAGAACCAAACCAAACAGAAGTAATAATTTAGCAGCCACCACTTTAGAATGAAATGGAGTCAGTCTTTTTTGGAGTTCATTTTTTTCCTTCTGTAAATACCAAACCAAATATACTTACACTCGACTCCAAGTTTGCATTTTTGTTTCAATGTATTTTCATGGTCGTTTGGGCTTCTGCATGTTGTGAACGACATTTTACTAGCTACATAATATCCTCTACGGAATAATCTGCTTGAAATAAAAGCAAGCAAACTCACTGACACATCATGAGTAAAAGTTTTCATCCAATAATACCAAAAATACAAAGACTTTTTCTCTATCCATTTATGTATGTATTTTCATCTTGACAGTTTGAATAGACAGACACATCTTCCGAAAAATAGCGTTTCCATTGTGGCACTCAACTCCATGAAAAAAGACACCTTAAGTGTAAGAAAAGCATATCGTGATCACGACTGTTCCATTTTCCTTTGATAATGACACCACAATGACGATCATCACCATCATTTCACAGAACACTTTTTTTTGTTGAAACACAAAAAGATTTCATATTTTTTCGTTATACATTCTTTTCATATGCAATTGTAGATTTTTTCTGTGCAAAGTACTAAATTATATATGTGTACTGTTGCTACTCTTGATGATGATCCCATCAACATACATAACTCAGTCCCTTCCACTTGTCTTAGGAAACTACAAAAGGAATCAAGCGAAAAGTATCATTTGCTTTTCTGAAAGATTTAAAAGGTTCCTCATCTCTACATGCTTATACATTTTGTGTTCCCTCACTACTCCCACTCCAATCCATTCACTCGCTCTTTCTATCTCTTTTTTGGAATGATATACGGCACCTTTCAAGCTGATCATCAACATCACTATCGTCATCATCATTCTCATGATGATGGTCCTCGTTGTTGTGGATGTTGCTTCTGCTCCACCACCACCACTAGCTCCACAACCATCATCATCTCTCTTGTGCAATAATGTAAGTACTTACGGTTTTCCTCCACAATGAGCTACTATTTTCTATCCGTTTAGTATTACAACTACCACTTCTCTTCCTCATCATCATCCTTCTCTTCAACATTGTCATCATCAACATCAACCAAGTGATCATCATCTTCGTCTCCTTTTTTTTCTTTTTCATTTCTTAGTTTCTCACTTTTGTTGGTATAACACACACATCAACCATACCAAAAAAAAGCATCACCACCCAACACTCACATTTAACTACTTACACTCCTATATCTCTGTCTCTCTCAGCACAGCCCATGAAAAAAACTTTTTTTCATCACGAACATAATCATTGCCATCATCATCGTTTTCATCTACTTCAGGCAACGTGAAAATTTTTATTCTCTTTTCTGTTTTACTATCTACTTATGTAACTCATGGGAGCATACATGGCAGCAAAAAGCTCCAGAAGGGAGCAACGATATTAGTAGACGAGCTACCACTTTATATACCCACAACTGATGCTCCGTTCTTCTCCTCTGCTCCAGTTTAAGCATGAGATGAATACTCGCTAACGACATATTATCAAACTGATGATGACACTACCAGAAAGGTATAAAAAGTGAAATGATGACTATGATGATGAGTTTGCCTAGCTGCGCTGCTGTGTCTGTGTGCCTTTGCTTCTGATTATGAAAAAGTAGGATGATAATTCTATGCAGAGAAGCAGCCTCTATGTGAAATATGCGTGCTCTTTTCTGTCTGTGTGCTGACAAGGAAGCATTTTTCATAAAAAAGCAAAGCCTATTCCATTCTTTACCTCATCTTTTCGTTGCTTCGTTGGATGGAATAGATGAAGATGATGATGCGGACAACTACCACTCCAGTAGTGTACATTTGCAATCATTCCGTGAACAGCACATTCGACTCTCATCATCATGTTACCTCACTCACCAGAACTACGAAAGAGCCACTCAAAAAATGTAATGACGCTTGCCTGCCTGCCTGTGTGCAGTGTGCATGCAGTGGTGGTGTAAGAAAAGCGGAACACCCTCTCTCCAGTTTCATTTCACTTTTGACGTTGTGTTGTGGGCTCACAGGTTTTGAATCGAGCAAACATCAGGAACCACCAGCATCAGCGGCAACCACTACCAAACATTATTTTTTCGTCGTGGCCTTCTGTACATCTTCTAAATGCCTTAAGATAATGGGATCTTCCTTTTAAAAGACTCGTATTTTCCAACGACAACGCTAGAAAAAGGATAAGAGTAATGTTTGGTGATGACAATGATTATAGCTTGTTCCAGGCTTCTTTTCATATATTTTCTTTTTGAAAAATCTTATAAATTTGGCTTGATTTGTCCACTTGTGCACAAACACAGTGTAAGGCTTGCTTTCACAATTCAGAGTAATAAGCCAGCGGATTTTGCTGCAGATGTCTTCGTTTTCTACTGCTGAAAATGCATTTTTCTTTGTTTAGCAAGCATTGTTACAACTAAAAAAGACGTCCTTTCCTTGCCATTTAAACAAGAAAAGAGTAAAAAATATATAAGGCGATGGAGAACAATGGTGTTCTCTTTGCAAGGAAATGGCTATGGTGTGCATAGCACATCGACTTCGACACAAGCACCAAGTCGGATGATAAAAAATAAAATGACTTTGCCTTTGAGTGTTGATGCCATGATAGCACCATTGCTGCCTCTCTTACTATTCCTTCTGGCTGCCTGGCATGGCATCACATTACTGTTATGATTATTATTATGACTATGTGGATAACTACGAGTGGAGTTGGTTCCGAGCTTTAAAAAAAGCGATGCAATGCACCATCATGACACAGCACTGGTTGTCTATTCAGCAGTTGCACGACGAAAAAACTTGTTTGAAAGTGCACACAAACCGAAAAAAACAAAAACCAACAGAAGACGCTAGCAGAAAACATTATGTTTGTGACAGTATTACTGAAAATCTAACGAGGAATGAGAATCTTAAAATGCAAGGTGCAACAGAATTAAATTTAAAAATAGATTTCATTCATTTTTTTACAAAAAAAAACTATACAACTTTTTTCAGTCAAGTTTTGGAAATGACTTAAGTATGCTTGTTTTAGAAATTTCGACAATTTGGTTTACCTTCCTGATGTTTTAATTAAGTCGTAAATTGATTATAATATTGAATGAGATTTTATGCAGCACGATCAGGAACTCTGGATATGTAAGATTTAAAAATGGTATATAGAGCGGGTATACAGTTTAAACTACGTACGGCTGAGTATATTTCCCGTTTTGTCGAAACATTTATACGGAAAACGTTCAGCGTACATTCATATTACACCCAAATGTACAACTTGCTTCGCTTCTCCGTATTCTGTACAATGTAGCGTACACAAAAAATGCCGGGATTGCAGTGACTTGTACAAAAGTTTCATGACTTTTCGCGTAACAAGGCTAAAAAAGAGTCATGTAGCATAATACAAGTTTCCTATGCTGCATGCGGTAGTTGGAATCAGAACAGAAAAAATAGTTTGTTCTTATTTCCATTACTCAACGAAAAGGCGATGGAGAGTATAATGTGTGAAGTTTGGAGACGGAATAAAAGATTTTTTATACCTTTATCTAAGCCATATGCTCTATTGTTTCGTTTTTTCATGGCAATGGGATGATGATGGTGGTGGTGCGTAGGATTGCAACTAGATAGCTATTAAATGCCTTGAGAAACTTCACAAAAAAGAAATGTAACAAGCAGCAGAGTAAAAGAGTGGTGGTTGGGAATGTGACTGCTGAAGAGAGAGAGAGAGAAAGAAAAAAAGGAAAATGGTTAGACAAGCAGCAAACGGATAAGAAGTAAAAAAAAAGTAGTACGATACTATGCGACGTTGGTGGTGGTGGTGAGTGCTTTGTGCTCGTTCCAAGTTACTTGTTTTTTGCAGGCTTGTTGGGATTTTTTTGGTGAGTGTGCAGCAGGAGAGTGAAGCAAACATTGATACGGGCTTCCTTTTCTATGAATGTGTGTACATGGACCTGTGGTACATCCTCAAAAATAAATGATTCTTGTCTAGTCATCTCTCTTAACATTTATGTACATAGAGGCGTAGTAGCAAGTGTACAGCCTGGTACATAAAATGCATTCAGTTTTTTATCTCTAAGAGAAAAAAGGACAACAGACACTGTTCAGCAGCAGTCGAGTCCAACATCTCTCCCATTTTCTCACTCACATAAACAGCAACACCGTCCAGCAGAAAGAGACTATAACTATATTACACATTTTCATGTTTTTCTATGTTGTATATATCAATTTTGTAGAATATGCTGTTAAAGGAAAGCATATCTGACTAGAGACCAGACCAGACCGAGAACACATTCGAAAAATAGCTTCAATTTTTCCATTTTTGTCGACAAAATACACGATACCACTTCCTCCCTTCAACCTATACATATACCAAACATACCCGTTTACTATTTTTGGTTCCTACCAATTTTTTCTTCAACACAAACACTACACTCCTTCATTTTTTTCCTTTCTGATGTTCGAATTTCTCCGCATTGGAACAGCAGAGTCGGCACTAGTCATCTTCTTAAGCATCATAATCATCCTCTTGATATTTTTTTACGTTTTCTTTTATAACATACCACATAATACACCTCAAAAAGTATTCATGGGCCAAAAGCTAAGGATGATAAAATGTATTAGGAGACGTCTAGTCTGAAGGTTTTACTTATAAATAGGACATTTTCTTCTATCAGTACCTCTGTAACTGTACCAGTTCACCAATCCAGCAAGGTTCAAATCTATTCCCCTATAAATAAACCAGCTTTTGTAAAGGTAGAAAACGGGAATTTTGGAATTTCATGGTTTGCTAGAATTCAAGCACAAGGAGAAGAGGAAAAGTGCTTTTGCTTATGCTTTCCCTTTTTCACAACTTTACGACAGTATTGGAGTGAAGAGAATCTTCCCTCTTGTAATATTTATTATACCCCCTAGAAGCGCAGCAAGGTTTTTCGAGAAATCGACACGAACGATCTTTTCCCCAAAAAAGATGTATGTGGCAAACGAATGGAGAGAAAGGAAAAACGCTTCCTCTATTCTCATCATTTACTGGAAAGGGCTGGAAACTACAGAGGCAGCAGTTACTGCTTTGAGCATTGGACTCATTGAAACATAGTACCCTCGTCGCAACTTTCATGTACATAACATACCTACAACATACAATACGGTAGACATATGAATAAGAGTTCTGCATTGTACTTATACACATGTTATGTATATAATGTAGAAACATCGCTACCACCGCACTGCCACGACTTCTATTTTGAAGATGGATGTGGATGGATGAATTGAATACCCAGTGGTGATGCTGACTAAGGGAGCAAGAAATACCCTTGCGAATTTTCCTTTCCTCGCTCTCTGCTTTCCTTCCATTAATTCTTCTTCGGTCTCATCCTTCTCTCATCCATCTAATCTTGGAGCCCCCTTGCCTGGCTCACTCACTTTTCCCTACTCTTTTGCTGTACCAGCAAGATGTATTCATGAAAAGGAGAACAAATAAAAAACTGCGTGTGAAGTACCAGGATGATAGGAGCTAAGGTTTTTTTACAATGTGCACTTTTCAATATATATACATGTAGGTGGTTTGGTATGCACATAAGGAAAAAATACATCTATGTACTAATATAGCCTGTATATCCTGTTTGATTGTTGTGCAGAGAATGTGACTTCCATCACTGCTGTCTAAAGGCGACACAGAAAGCGCTCTATCTCATCTCAACTCTCTCAGTTTCATTCCCTCTCCCTGTCTCTTCTTTCCACATTTCCACTTGCTCCCTGCCGCTACTCCTGTCTTCTTATCTATCAGAGCCCTTGTTCTCACTCACTTTTTCGTTATCTTCCAAAAATATCTCCTTTTTTGTCCTCTCCCTTCTTTTTCCTATCGTTCAGTAAGCTTACACAACACACATACCATATAAAGGAGAACAAAAGTAAAAATTATACGTTATATTTACATTCATTCATAGAAACATTTATAACGTTGCTTCCATCTTTTCTACAACAAATGTCCTCTTTGAAAGGTAAAACTTTCTCGTGTGTACCATACTTGTGTTGTGTCTGTTCTTGGTGCAACCAAGCAGGTTGTGAGAGAGAGGGGCATATCTGTTTTTTCTCTCTTGACATGCTGCTGCCTAGACACAAGTCATCTCAACCCAACAACAGACGAAGAGAGAATAGAAAAGGAAGAGAAGAGACAATGACAACAACTAACTTTGTTGAGCTGAGTTTGCTTGATGTTCCTCTTGTTTCCTACGAAAAAAACGAAAGAGGAAAAAAATATCCACACAACCTTACCCGCACGACTTTTTCAGACAATTTCCTTCCTTCCTCATTTTTTTTTGTTGAAGCGGCACTTGATATGCTACATAATGTATGTTATATACCTATACGTATTCAAGGAAGGATTCATTCATTCATTCCACCCTCTCATTTCTTCTACTGTCTGCCTTAAACACATAAGACGATTGCATCATCATCATCTGTTTGATTCTTGCCTGGCAGCATATCTGTCTCCTATTGTCTGCTTGCCAAAGGGAGATACATTCATACATACATGTTCCACCACACACGCATACATGAGTAGCCTCTCTACTTTCTTTAGTAATAGTCGCAGGAAAGGATGGGTATGAGAATAAAATTTCTTGCTAGAAGAGCAAGAGAGCAACGATGATGATAGAGATATAGATCAACTTAATATCTCTTCTGTCGACCCATCCCCTTTTTTCTTGGTTCTAAGATGGGCTATCTTTTTAAAGAAAAGTTTTTCCCTGATAATGTTGTCTACTCACTCACTCAGCTTAGTAAGGTACATGCCAATGCAGCTTTTCTAGAGTGGAAGTGGAATATACTGTTTTTGTGGAATGCAGTACAAAAAGA
Organism: Entomobrya multifasciata; assembly: GCA_034693345.1. Lineage (NCBI taxonomy): Eukaryota > Metazoa > Arthropoda > Collembola > Entomobryomorpha > Entomobryidae > Entomobrya > Entomobrya multifasciata. The sequence goes on along the minus strand of JAQFXM010003307.1, from coordinate 3,837 downwards.
ATCTGATAAAGATACGGTAAGAAAACAGGATAAAAATCCGCATCGGTCTTATTTCCTTTATGCTACCTTAAAAATTTCCATAAAAATATCATTTCTCTCAAGAAGTGCAAAATAGGAAATTGTAAAGAATGATATTCTCGTTTTGGGCATCCATTTGGTAATAATAATATACTGCTATATGGTAAAGTACTGGCAACAATTGTAAAACTTGAAAACAGTGAATTCCAACTGCAATCATTGCCATCCATCTGTATACTTTGGGTTGATTTTCTGCATCAAGTTTTCATATTTTTTTTGTGGAAGAGCCGCGTATGAAAAACTGATTACAAGTAAGTAGCACTCCCGCAAAGTTGAGTGGTGCATTCGGCGAAAGAAGTGAGTTTTACAGTGTTTCCCAAAAGCTGAGAGTTTTTATGTTGACGATGATGAAAGACTACACAGACTTTGTTTGATTTGATGATGATGACCCATTCCAACTTTTCAACTGTGAGAGTATATTATTATACGGCAGCCAGAAAGCAAACAGCTGAATCATTCAAAGTTGTGTGCAAAGAAAATAAAACTAAAATATATACCCCAGCACCACCATAATTTTCATCCTGTATCATCTTTTTTTTCTCAGCCAACCAAAATGGGAATGAATGAATAAGGTTGCTGATATGTTTTTGCTTTTGATGATACTCCTTCTGAACATGATACACATTTCTACTTCTACCCTTGCTTATTCCTTCTGGAGCTATCACTAGCTCCTTTCGTTTTGCTTGTAATTCCTTTTTTGTTCACTGGGGATTCCATCTTATTATGCGACATGTCCATCAAAGATCATGCTTGAGGTTTTTTTCTCTTGCTTCAAGATGAAATCAGAACTTCGAGAACATACTAGATTACCACTACAAGTAGCACTGTGAATCCTATTTCACTTTTCCATCTCTGAATGCGAATGCATTCAATGGAGCAACAATAATAATAGTATGATGAAAAGCAGTAATAATAATTATTATATACGATTCTGTCTTTTTCTTGTTGCCAGCTTTTCTCCTTGAATCAGATCATGCCTTTTGTACTCATCCTTTGTAATACCACCAATAAAAAGGATGATGATGAGAATTCTGGGAAAACAGGGTACATTACATACTATCAGATAGATACTATTAAATGTAACATCCTGATTCACTGTGATATAAACTTGGTAATTTTGTGCTTAAAGCCACGCTACAATCTGAAATGTGGTGTGCTCTATTATTATGCCTTTTAGCATATGAAAAGAGCAACCGTAGTAAGAAAAAAATACAAGTTTCTCACTGTTGAATGTAATGTGGTGTATAATGTATAATGAACTACATGCATCTTATGGGCAACATCTTCCAGCGTTATTTTTCTTCATAGAAATCTATATGATAAATGAGATAGGAGGGGGTATGTGTGGAATTAGCTTTTTGTTGACATTTCACATGTACATATATTGCACATCTTAACGTGTAGAACATTCATTTTTCCTTATCAGATTCTTTAAAGCCATTAAAACAACTTCTATATGCAACAGAACAAGACGGCTTTGGTAAAACAGGGAATCACCAAAAGTTGATGATCTAGTGATTTTCTAGGTGCGATTCTAGTCTGTACAAACAGAAAACTACCAGAATTTTTATCTCAAGAAAAGATAGATAGGAAAGTAAGAAAAAATCAGTATTTTTTATGCAATTGCAACAATCTCTTATTTTCAACGTATTACTTGAAGTTTTCTTTAGTAAAGGGGAACAAGAAAGCTGCTCAACTCTAGTTCATGGAAATAATATGTATCTATTTATCATCCACCCTTTTCGGTTTCCAGTTTCCTTTTTTCCTGGCGGCAGCAGCACAAGGAGGAGGTAGTAGACTGACTTGGATGAATGTGTACAACACTCACCACATCACTACCACACACCGTCGTCGCCGCCATCACACTCAAACACATACATACAAGGATATATGTATGTACAATCTTTCGCAATAACAATAATATGTTGAACATATATTGCATTCAAAACAAAATAATAAATATGTATGCCTCATCCAAACAAAACACCAAATATTTCCACGCATTTCTCTCTAGCATCTATTTCGTTGAATATTCTGGATGTTCACATATTTGTTAGAGTTTCCAAGAAAAGATTGCCTCGTTTTCTATTTCCTTCCCACTTTACTTTTTATATAGCTGTTAAATAGTACGCAAAAAGGAAAGGAAAAAAGGGGTTTCTCTAGTATACCATCTTTACCAACCAGCTGGATTACATACTGCTGTTTTATTCCTTTCCTTTTTGTACTCCTATTATTCTACTTTCTCACATACATTGCAGAACAGAAAACCACACACATCTTTCTGATTTCTTGTATATGCGTGGAACTTTTTAAATGAGAGTTTGAGAAGAGAAACACATAGATGGATGGATGGTAAATAGAAGCATCTTGTGCTGATTCTTATTCTTTACACCAAATACACGCGTAAAAAATTCCCTCGTCTCTTTTCTGTCGACGTTTCGTGATAACATGAATGTTTTTCATGGACTTGAAGTTAAAGAAGTACATTTTCCCTGCAAAAACTATGCTGCATTTGACTGCGTAGTATATTTCTCTACTTTTATATTTTCGTGCCTCTTATTTCTCAACACAAAAGAAAAAAACGAGAACAGAGAAAAGAAAGAGAGTGAGCGAGGAGATCATGGAATCAGGGGAAAGATATAACAACTATCATCTTCCCTGTTGGGTACATTTATTGCGCAGACTTGGGTAGAGAGGAGCAGTGCAGTGGCAGAAAAGCGGAAGCCTGATACTGACTGTGAGTGAATGAGAGAGAGAGAGAGAAAGCAAATGGTGGATAGAAAGAGTAGCAAGCAAGAAAAAATAGGGGCTCAACAACTCATCCATCCTTCCACTTCTTTCCCAACACTTAAGTTTATAGCGTTTTCTGGCTCCTTTTTTTCTTGTGCGTTAACATGCCTTCGAAGTTTACCATACATAAATATCGTAAATATAAACATCAGTATATTATTTCTATACTACTACCAAATATTATATCACGCTTTTGTCTTGGTTCATTTTTTGATTCCCTATAGCATTCTATATACGATATTATAATGTACATTTTTCAGTTTTTGTCGATTTTTAAAACATTTTTTCCTAATACAAAGCTCCAATTGCCTCGTATGTATACTATACTAAATATAAAAAGGGCACAAATCAACAATAAGGAAGCCCTTGAATATCAAACTTCCATAAGAAAAGCAATATGGGAACACCAATGCTAATATACTAATATCAAACGCCAGAAACTCACTCCATTAATTTGCTTGTTGTTCTCAAGAGAATTCATATGCTACTATTTTTCTAACGTTTTACGTTACCTTTGTATTGTTTTAGTTGCTCGCTTGTACTTTGGAGACTTTTGAATTTTCTCCATTTATGGTGTTCAATAAATTTAAACACTTTCTTCAACAATTAGTGAAAACGTTATTTAATATACGTTATCAGAAAAGTAATATTGAATTTGATTATTTTCTAGAAATTTAAGGAAGGGAACAAAAGGTTATAATATACTAATTTGTAAGATGAAAAAACTAATGTTAAAGGTAGTCAGTCTGTTAGAATAAGTTTATAAGGACAGTTTTTCTTCTTCTTTTTTTAAACCAGTACGATGATTTTATTGTTTAAAAAATACCGTTGTCTCAATCCAAGTACAATTTTTAGCAATGGAAAAACATTTCCAATATAAAATCATTATAAAAAGTAATAGAAATGTTTACGCATGAAAACATAAACTTTTTGCCTTTGTTTCGCAAAAAAAGAGTACACACGACAAAC
>JAQFXM010003306.1:0-20725 GCA_034693345.1 Entomobrya multifasciata | reverse complement strand
GCTATTAGTCGTGGAATTACGCAAAAAATATCTCAGGTTAAAGATTTTGCTTCGTCAAATTTTGCAGTTAGGCTTTATTTTGAATTGACGCAATTTTTAGAACATGTTTTTGCACTTGCTATTAGTCGTGGAATTACGCAAAAAATATCTCAGGTTAAAGATTTTGCTTCGTCAAATTTTGCAGTTAGGCTTTACTTTGAATTGACGCAATTTTCAGAACATGTTTTTGCACTTGCTACTAGTCGTGTAATTACGCAAAAAATATCTTAGGTTAAAGATTTTCGTTCGTAAAATTTTGCAATTAGGCTTTATCTTGAACTAAGACCATTTTTCAAAACAAATTGTGTACTTACTACATTTATCAAATTGATACAAAACAAAATCTGCTTAACCAATCAATTTGGAGGGGGATATATAATTTAGTGAAAATTGGATGCAGATACCGAAATTGAGATTAAGGGGAAGTTGAGGGGGGTGATACAAGGAGGTGATAGGAAATGACAATTTGTAATTTTATAAAAATATACTACAAATTTTGTACATTTTTTTCTTCAGAAAATCTAAATTAAAAAACAAACAATTAACGATGTGATCAAATGGTATCACAACGGTAACCATCACTCAAACCCCATAACGTATTTCAAATGGAGTTTTCCAAACCGGATTATCGCCGGTTTCTCTCCAAATCATGACCAATTTTCGTGAAATTTTCATTCAAACGTTGCAAAGTCGATTGCTTGCTTACTGCGAAATAGAAGTTTTCAACATTATACACATATGAGCAGTTAAATGATACGTACGAAGATGCATCAATTCTTCTATAAATGACGCTATAGTTTGGAATCGAAAGACTATACGGAAACAAGACGGTCTACTAAACAATCGCATTATTACGCCGCTGAAAGCGAAGCTCAGCAAGTATTGACTTTATCATGTTTGCTTGTCTGTCTGTCCGTCCGTGAACACGATAACTCAAGAACGCGTTGACCGATTTCGCTCAAATTCGGTATGTGGGTCACTATGGTCAATGGCTAGAACCCTATTGATTTTCAGCCCCCAGGGTCAACCCCCAAGGTCAAAGCCGAAAATTTTCAACGTAGACATAGCGTACATTGTAATAGCTCAATCGAAAGCCCTCGTCGAGTATATCAAGAATCATTTGTCAGTATCGGTCAATGTGACCTCGTTGGGTCAGAAATCGGGGTCAAAGGGGTCATTATCGAACATATGCCATGTGACATATCGTTCGAAAGCATTTTTCATTGACAACATCAGTGTGCATCACTTGTCGCAATATTATCATCGCAGCGGCGTCATAATGGTCGCTATTACAGCGGGATTTTTTCAAACTATTTAAAAGAGATTTACCATTCCAAGGAACACTAACATTTACGGGAAACGCTAGTTTTAAGAACGGAAATATTTAGAAGATTGCGTGAATTGGAGTGTCAGTTACCGCTACCATTACAAAGACGATAGATTTTGGAAGGGTTAACCCCGTCCTTAAGTGTCAATAAAATTGAATGTAAAAAGGTGTGTATAATATATTTCATAAATCAAGTATTATCTACGTAGGAAAAAATCAAGTGTATACCAATGCGCATTTTGTCTGTAAAGTTGTTGAAAAATCAGTTAAATTTAGATGTGTATATTTTAATCCATTTTTACTTTGATTTTACCAAGAAACCCTAAAGGAAAAAATAAGCTTGTTGGGTCCTGTGTCGGGCACCTGCATGTGCATATATCATGAACATACATATATATTGCTAGCTTGTTATGCATTTTATATTGATAAATATAAGCAGAAGAACAAAAAGAAGACAATCACAAGAGCATTTTCATTTCAACTCTTTTCTTGTAAACATCACAGAAACATATAAACATCCTTTTAGTTTAATTTGCTGAATTATTATTTCAAGTTTTCAATTAATTATAATAATTTGATAATTAAATCTTTGAATTGGACCAAAAATACGATGAATATTTCTTTGGGATTTCTACTTTTTCTTTTTAATTTTGTGAAGGGTATTCCAGAAGGTGAAAATGAAGCATCCCCCGAGCATGGTGCTAGACCTCCATCCAAGCTTGCTGTAAGTAAAATAAAATTCTGAATTATCCCGGAATTAAAAAAAAAATATTATAATAAATTCAGTTATAAATTTAATCTTAAAAAAATAAATTGTAGGATTTGAGGTGCAGTAAAATATCGTATTGTTTTTATCCTCCGTCCAATGGAGATAACGACCTTAGTGATGGCGATGACGACAAAAAGTTGATTGGATATTGTCGTAATTTTCCTACAAGAAGGGTTCCAACTTGGGAAAGGGATGAACCTGTGACCTTGAATACATGTTGCTTGCCGGATAAAATTGATGGAAGTTTAGGAGGCTGGTCACAAACTTCGGGAAATGGATACTGTTACTGTTGTGACGGGATTGGGACAACTTGTGGTGATAGTAATTGTGCAAGATTTAGTGCGAAAAAGCCTAATAAATGGGAGGAGATGGGGGAGGATGGATTAATTTACTATAATTATTCGACAGTTAATGTTGGAGGGGAAAAGGTGGAGGATTATGGGGGAATTTTGTTTCGAAAGGGGAAGAGAATTGAATAATTTTGGGAGGCGGTAAAATAGTCGAATTTTTTTGGTCGAAATTATTTAGTCGACTATTTTTTAATTGTCGACTAATTGTGGGCATATTGTTCAAAAAAATTTAGTGGACTAATTAACAAATGTGGTCATGAAAATCTTATATTTTAAAATGAAAATGTTCATAAAATGTATTCGATTTACAATTTCATGTCAATTAAGGTAAAAAAACATTTTTCTGTTAACATTATAATTTCTATTTTATTCTATTTATGTGAGATTGTATAGTGTCAATGACAAAGAAGCGATGAAGCAAGCTGTTAACAATTTTGGACTAAACTGGATTAAAAATATTTCTTAGAAAACATTGTCGACTACATTCATTTCTTCTTGTGAAATTCTACTAAATTTGATATTCATCATATGAATTTCATACAATAATTTTCTTGTCGAGTAATAAAATTCGATAGCAAAATATTCTTCTAAAATAGATACACACTAAAATTTAGTCGACTCCATTATACCAACACTAATATTTTTTCATTGTATGCATGTGTTACTTAAACGTGTGTAGTTAAAAAAAACATTATCTGTGTAAAAAATATTCCACTGTATTTGAATGCTCGCATTGTCGTAAAAATGTATATTTTTTAATCCTCTTCTCTTACAATTTTACAGAAAAGTACCCTAAAATTTTCCACTCCAAATAATAAGCTTGTTTCTCTTAAAAAACCTTTAGTGTACTTGCAATGCAGTGTGTATATCTTTTAAGTAAATGATTAGCTTGTTATGCATTTTTTATATTTGTAACGATCACAAGAGAAAAAAATATATAAAATAAATCAAAGCATTTTCATTTCCACCCTTTTCACACAAACATCATATTTCACCAATCCACCCTACACTCCCACAAAAAAATTCCGTAACATTTATTTCTTTTTTTAAAATTACTGATTTATATTAAATTAATTAATTAATTAGTTAATTCTCATTTAAAATGAATTCTATTTTGGCATTTCTACTTGTCTTCAATTTTATTGATTTGGGAAAGTGTAATCAAGGTCATCAATATCAGGCATCTCCAACTGCCGAGCATGGATCTCCACCGAAACTTGCCGTAAGACCAAAAATAATTAACATTTCATTTAAAAAATAAAATTCGGATGAATAAAAACGTTTTAATGTAATTGTTTGAAATTATAGGATTTAAAGTGTTCTGAAATAACACATTGTTTCAAACCTTCCAACGACCATCGATACGGCAGTGATGACTTGGAAGAACGTTGGGGTGGTGGGAAGACGGTTAAATATTGCTTTAATTTCCCCACCGACAAAATTCCAGCTTGGAGCCAATATCCTCTCACTTTAAATACATGTTGTTTGTCGGATGATGGGGATGACGGGAATTGCGGGGGCGGTGGCGGTTGGTCGTTATCATCATCTGCATCAATTGAATACTGTTATTGTTGCGATACAACGGGAAAAAGTTGTGGGGACAGTAATTGTGCAAGATATATTAATGAGGAGCCATCACCAAATAAATTAGTTGGGGATAGATTCATTTATTATAACAGTTCTACAATTTATGGGGAAAAGGGGGAGGGGGAACGTGGGGGGATTTTATTTCGAAAAGGGAGGAAATATATTGAATAATGAACAAAATTTTTTTGGGGTGATTTTTTGTAAGAAAAAACTTATCAAATAAGCGTACATTTTTTAGGTAGGCCCTTTCATTTCTTTTAAAGGTGCATCGTAATAAGTTTATTTTTAAAATGGGAAATATTTAGGTGGCTGCATTGCTTGTAAAACACATTATTTTTTTAGTATAGAGATATATATGTAGGTATACCTATCTGTGTATATGTGTTAGCATTTTATACATTTATTATTGAAGGATAGCATTTTTTTGTGTATGTCAATCAGTTAGAGAAAAAAAATCAACGGACAAAGTTATTACTGTCCAAAATAATGCATTATTGACAAATGTATTATTAAAACGTTTAAATATTTAAGATTTTTGATTGGTTTAGTTAATTAGTTTGGTTATTTTTATAAACGTTTCAAGTATTCAAGTTTTTATAATGAATATTTCAACAGTGTTTCTTGTATTTATACAAGCTTTGCTAAATTTACAAAATTGGGGAAAAGTTACAGCTTATTTTGATACAGGGAAATCGGTAAGTTTAGTAATTAGTTTAACTATAGCCTTATTTAATTTGGTTTTTGGAATATTTAAAGTATGTTAAATTATTGAGTTAAAGATAATTTGTGATTAAAATATTTTATGGTTTTATTGTAGGATATGCAATGCTCTCAAATTAGACATTGTGCGAGGGATTTCTACTGCTCTTATTTTCCATTTACTGAAAATCCGTTTGATCCTAAGAAGCCGTTACTGTTGAATACATGCTGTTTGCAGGATGATGGTTATAGTGGTCCATTGTACTGCTACTGTTGTGACGATACTGGAACAACTTGTGGGGATAGTGATTGTGCTAGATATGCTAGTGGAGCGTATAAATCCGCTGGAGAGAAACTGGTGGGGTCAGGGTCATTTTCGAATTTTACTTTGATAGCAGAAAAGGATGGAGGGGATGGGCAAATGGGAATTTTATTTCGAAAGGGAAAAAATAACAAGAATAAATTAGAATAGTTGATACATTTAGAATAAGTATAGTATATAGTGTTTAAGTATAGATAATATTTATTAAAGCCATGTATTTTAATTGTTTTGGTAGCTAAATATTCTGTTCGGTTGTTTACCTTCACTAATATAATAATTGTTTGGTTTTTATTTTATAGCACGATCTAACAGTTTGTTTTTGTTAATTTTTAAAATGTTATAGTAATTTTTAGTTTAAGTAAACCGTAATAGTAATGTTTTTGCGTGAAATAAAATTTAAAAAGGTTTTATTATGTTTGGATCGTTCCATGTTTTATTATTTTTACGAATTAGAAAACAAGAGGATTGACAATTTTGAAATGAAACTTAGATGCATATGAAAGTTTGTGCATGTTTGTGTAAGCATATGTTTTTGTCACTTAAAATGCATGTTACACACATACATCTCGGGTCACGGGATGTCATGGGAGTTTCATAAACATTTCCAAAGAATTTCATAATTTAAACTGTTTGTGTACGAATATACGTAGTTTGAGACCTGCAGGGCGGAGACGGGGGTGCCCGTACGCTTGCATTTTTCAGCATTAGCGTAAATGGTAACTCCACCATACCTGGGAAAATAATTATTGCTATCTGATTCAGCATCAACAATTTTGTCAGAAAATGTATCTTTCGATCGATTTGGCTAGTATTTATACAGCGACGTAACTTGTAAATAGGTTTTGAGATATCATGTTGATGGACACACATGATGGACGAAGACAAATAGGATAGTAATCTCATGGACTATTATGCAATTGCATTACGGTTCAGAAATACACTTGAATTTACTATCGTAAACAAGTAAAGCAGAAGAATTTCATAAGCATTAAACGATTACGATGTAAAAGCTCTGCATAGCAATAGCAATGAGTCTTGACCACTGAACTTCTCTTTAAATGAAATATATTTATGTGCAAACTAGTTAAATGTTTGCTTCTAAGCTTGGTTTAGTAGTGGACACAGGAAACCACAATGTACATGCATTAAACATCTATACAATAAATATGAACATTTGTAAATTATCTTTGTGTTTACTTCCAAAAATATTCTGTTGGAACATAATTCTATTCTAAATATAAAGCCACGTGTTGCGGTTACATTTCAGTACGGAATTTCCCGTATAAATGAATGCGGCATAAAACACATAGTGCTCAGTAAACTTATTATGCTAAGAGAAATTGTAATAATAAGAGTACTTAGCGAAAAGTGTTCCGAATAACTAAAATGTCAGTTTCATAGCAGTCAAACCAAATAATGGAGTTTTCATCTATTACATTGTTATTTTTCATTTTACGTTTCACAACAGCACAGGTTAGTTTTTAATTTTTTGTCTAACAAATTGTGCAATATACAGAGAACATTTAACTTTAACTAAGATTTTGCAGATCTGCGACAAAATAGGAACGTTTTATATGCACAACAACTTTTTCGTTTATTTTGATCCATTTATTGTATATTTTGATCCTTGGGTAATTGACGAGGACTACAACAATACAAATGGGGAAGGCAATATTATCTCCTTTGTGGAAACTATTTCAACTCGATTTATACGAATTATGATGGATACTGTAGATCCTAATCTTTTGGGAAAGGAAACCGTTCAAATAAGTTTTCCCTCTATGGTAGCAAAATATAATAAGCAAATTAATTGGAATAAAGGACCATCTGAAATGGTATTAGGATTCGAATTGGATCCTCCAGAATTAAAGCCACTCGACGCTATTAATTCTTTTGATGTAGCCAAAGCTGTTGCTGATGAAGCCAACAAAATTTACCCGGGTACGGTAAATGGATTATGTTTACTTTACCGAGGATTGGATTTAAGTGATACCAAAATGACTAAGAAGCAGTTAGAATACGCAACAAATCAAATATCCTTGTCAAATTTTCCATACAAGCTTGGTGCAAAATTTCCTGTTGCTGATTGTGGAACAGTTTCAAATAAAATCAAAGAATATTTTGAACCTGTAGTTGAATATATGGACTTTGTATACTTTTACGAGTACACAAATCAACTTGACTATAAAACTGGACCGAATAAAGCTTTCGAACGTTTAAGGGATAAATTTCAAGCTTGTAAAAGTAACATTCGTGGATTTTCAAATAGTGTTCAAATTGGTTTCGAAACATTATGGTCAGATACGGATAGAGATGGCAAGCAAAACATATCAAATTTAGTACATTTTTGGTCTTTATGGAACCTGTGGGCTTTAGAGACGAATACTACAGTAATTTTATATCAAGCTTTTGATAGTCCTTATCAGAAAAATACGGCCTATAATAATCAAGGTTGGTGGAGACTTATACCAAATCAGATATATGCAAGTACGGCTAATTACCTTTTAGAAGAAAAATGTTCGATAGTTCCAGCAAAAAATAGTACTACGAGTTTGCACGGTTTTGAGGAAAAACATGCAAATTTAAATGTTTGGCAAGTTATTGGAATTGTATTAGGAGTTGTGGCATTTCTTGTGGTTTTCTTATCTCTAATATTCGCCTTTTTGTATCGACGTCTATCAAGAAGAGCAAATGCCTTGTTGACGGCACAGGAAACGAAAGAGTTTTTTGAAGGATTTTTCACGTTTACGCAAGCGAGTAATGATATATTAAGTACAACTAGTGGTTTACCGTATTGTAAGGATAAGGAAATACCAGATGATAATTTTAAATTGGGTAAAGGTTATATAAAAAGCAAATATTTATTAATAATTTAAGCTTTTACCTAAAGATTTATATGATTGTTTAGATGAGGCAATGCTTCTTGGTGCTGGAGCGTTTGGTTCGGTGTGCTTAGCAAAAGTAATGAAGGATGGTAAAGAAACGTCAGTAGCGGTCAAGAAAGCTAATCAAACGTCAGAGTCATTAAAGTCATTAATGAGTGAAATTAAAGTATTAACGTATCTGGGTTGCCATGAAAATATAGTTGGGTTAGTTGGCGCATACACGGCAGAACTTACGAAAGGTAAGGTATTTAAAAGTTAAATATTTTATAAAGTTATATGAATAAGTATTGCGTTTAAAATACAATAAATAATCTATTTTGTGGTTTAGGAACATTATATGTGTTCCTTGAGCTATGTAGCTTGGGTTCTTTGGAAAAGTATTTAAGAAATTATAAACGGCAGCTATCTAATGGAATGGATAAAACTGGATATTTGAATTTAGAACAGTAATAAGTGAGATATTTTTGACATTTGAAATATTTACGATAAAATTATAAGTGGTTTTGTTAAATGTTTTTAGAGCGGAGTCATTAGATGAGCCAGTTTATGCAAACATACCACATTTGAGTGATATCACTACATTTTTTCGAAAGTGGTGCATTGATATTATAAAAGGAATGGAGTATCTTGCTTCGAAAAATGTTTTACATGGAGATCTTGCAACGAGGAATGTACTTTTGTGTAAAAATATGCGAGCAAAATTATGCGATTTTGGGTTATCTCGAAGGTTGTATGAATATACAAGTTATATGAAATCTAATGTTGAGCCGTTACCATGGCGATGGATGGCACCAGAGTCATTGTGCTGTTGGGAGTTTAATGAGAAAACGGATGTATGGGCTTTTGGGGTGACATGTTGGGAAATTTGTACTTATGGTAATTTGTGAAATGAGCGAAAAGTTGTGTATGTTTGATACATTTCATAGTAAAATTTGTGATTTAATTATTTTATTTTAAAATAGGAGGCGTCCCATATCCAGGCTTAACATGGACGGTAGACTTTGCCTCAAAATTAGAAACTGGTTTAAAATTACAGCAACCAGCAAATTGTCCACCAGGATTGTACGTAAATACTAAAAATAATTCAATCAATTGGTTTAAAATTCCATATAGTTTATTATTATTACATGTTATTGTAGTTACGAAGTGATGCTACGTTGCTGGGAGATTGAGCCTTCATTTCGACCAACGTTTACTCAACTTTTATCTGAAATGTAACTTAAGGCTATTCTGTTAGTATTTGTTATAAAATATAACATTTTTAAAGCGGTGTTTATTCAATTCAAAACCTTGTTTCACTCTTCCATAATTATTTTGTCTTCATATCTTTCACGCAAATAAATTTATTGCTGTTGGCACGTAGCGTAATTTAAAAAAAATACGTCCCAAATATTCTCAGTTAACTACTTTTTATATTTTAATGAACGATTATTAGAATCTTTGGCTTAATGTAAGCTTACTCATTTGTTATGCCTTAAACGTTCACGCAAAATATGAGCCTTTTCATATTTACTGCTCAAAATACGAATTTTTCACATAAACTTCATTTTCACCGTGGAATGGGAATAAATAATATATGCTTTTGGAATTACTTCCATTCCTTCTAGAAAATCTAAAAATATATCCACAATAAAGTATACCATACGTAATTACAGAATTATTAACATATAGATATACATATATCCAGCAGTCACATCCACAAATTATTATACACCAAAATGCCATTAAAGTTATCCTTATATTTTATTTAAAATCGAACAACTACGCAAATGACAGTACTTACAAAACCAAGTATTTATTTAGATTTTATCAGATATTTGGGTAATTTAAGCTATTCTTTCAGGATTATTATGTTACGGGGCTGCAAGCAACACTATCCTACATATCTTGCAATCAGCTTAGTTTAAAAGAGCCAAGTTTACAGTTTGATCGATAATCGTTTGTTGGCATAACGGCGGAGTACTCTTCTCCACAAAATTTCCCCCACCCAAAGAAATCCGTAGAGGACTAAAGCTCCACAATAACCTTCTATTAGATTTCCTTTGCACCAACTGTTTGTAGTACTTGACCTTGAATATTTCCAAGATTTGTACTGACTCCTCATATATATCCGCCAATATATCAAAAATTATAACTACACAACAAAGCATATTATTTGCTGTATATCCAAATATTATACGGCGCTCCGGTGGCAGAAATTTGCCCAAACTTATGCAAGCGTACAAACTAAGTACAGCTTCAGCAATAATAAAAATTAGAACGCAAACTGTACTCTTTTTGTAAGCCAGGTTGTAATTTTTCATGAATATTTGAAGCTGAATAAAGTAACTGCAGTTGATATTAAATTGGGAAACAGTTGCAATGGAGTCTTCACAAATTTTCTTGACTTGAATGACATATGAATGTAGACAACCTGGTTTGATTACTAATCCGACAAGCATTTGAGATACAAAACTGTTGAGCATGTAAGCTCGAGAGAAAAGGGTGTACAAACCTAAAAATGACATGGTGAGTAAGGATGGTATCGGAAGTGGATTATGGTAAAATATGGAGGTTGATGGTAAAATGTGAACTGAATTGATGGCTTTAATATTATTGCAGGCTGCAATAAGAAAAAATCCGGGTTGAATTGCGACACAAGGTCGCTTGAAAAATGATAGTTGGCCAAGTAGAGGAATTATAAAGGAGGCAACGGTAACAACTCGAACGAGTGGTTTGCTCTAACGTTTGCGAAGATTTGGACGTTCTGGTTTGAATGTTTGCTCTAAAATTTATTTTTAGAATACATAAATTAATTAGTTTATTTTCAAGTAGGCTTATATTGTTTAAAATATATTAATATTAACCTTTTATTCGATTTCGTTCAAAAAGTAGCATTCCATTCAACAAAGCAACTAGATCACGTCCATTGTTTAGTTGATCGTTTAACGTGTAGCAACCACAACTTGAGAACAAAAGGTAAAACCAACATTGTAGCAATTGGGGTACAGTGATGGCCTTCCAAATGTGTAAGGTTTGGAGAAAACTTAGTGAAGTAAATAACACAACAAGTCGAAGTTTAATTCGAATGATTTTTAGATTACGAATCGACTTTAATTGGAATTGTTGCGTTTTCTTAGAAAATGTGTAGGGAAGGATGCCCCAAATGTCGTACATTTTATTGGCCCAAAGTAAAAGCGACAAAAGCCCCTTTTTCTTTGAGGATGATGAAATAAGTAGCATTTTTCAAAAGGTCTGATAGAACAAAATATTTGAAACGTGATTACTCCTTGGCTTCAAAGAATAAAGTAACTTTCATGGTGAACTTACGACTTTGGTGGAGAAGTATATTTGTAATTATCTCTCGTTTATATGATTTACATTTCCAACCACGGTCATTTTTTTCTTATTGGCGTATCGTGCTCACACGTTTTAACAATTAAAATCCGATATGCGTTGAGCGATAATCGGAAGCGAGAATAGCACTTACTATGTGAGATTTACTTACTAGATTTAATGTGATTTAAGATGTAAAAAGCATCGGCAGTAAAATTAAAAGGTTTACGCTGTTTTTGTAGAGAATTTTCAAGTAGATTAAATAAATTAGAAGTTGGACATATATGTATGCTATAATGTGCTCAGAGCTTTGCAAAAATACGGGGTAATAATTCATAAATAAGTGATACTTAAAGCGCCTTTTAATTTGGTCACGAAAGACGACCGTGTTACCAAGGTTTATGATCAGATTGAGACTGTTAGCATATCATATCTAAAACATAAGTAATTTCGTCACAAAAGAGGAAAATGAGTGTTTTCTGAAGAATTAAGTGTTTAAAATTTTTGAGTGGCTTTAGATTCTTTTAGAGTGACTAATGTTTTATAATGGACATGTAGTAGCTCAAGTGAAAAAAACTGTTATTGACTTGAATTCGGCTTTCTTTTATAGCTGAATTTTTTCCTCGGGAAAATATGGTTGACATTCGTGGAAGTTTAATTCAAGCAAGCCTAAAATGCGAATAAAGACTCTGAAAGCATATTATAGCATAAGGATAAAAGCATTTTGTTACTTTCCTTCAATCTGGAAAAATTAAATTAAGGAATTGACATTATACAGTAAAACTACCTGCAGACGTTTTTTACAATTAAATACTTTTACAAAGGTAACTTACATATGTTGTAAATAATAATTCAGCATGTACGGTAACTTGAAAATTGTAATTTATTTGTTTTGAATAAAATTAAACTGCAGCTCAAAATTCAATGCTATTGTTAGCAAGTGCACAATTTGTTCAAGAAATTTGCTTCTATTCTAAATAATAATAATAATAATGTAAACCGCAGATTGAAAGTACATATTTACAACCAATATTTTTCTATAATAAAATTTCCCAAATCTTGATTTATTTTTATTTTTAACAAGTTGAAAAATATTTGTTTTTCTTGTTGGAACGAAACGTTTGTGTTGTTTGAATCTTTGATTTACCATTTCAGTTAGTCGGAACCGATGCTATCTTAATTTGCTACCAGTTTACAGAATCAAACGACTAAATAACTCGAAACGTAAGAACAGTTCTAAAAGTATCTCTACTAATAACAGTTATAAATTTACCTGTACTTTTTGTATTAACTTTAACTATATTATTACCCATATACATTGGTCTGCATGAAGCACGAAACACTTTAAGCATATATCTGTCTCTTCTTTGAAAGTCATTATTTTGCAACCATGATCGAGTATTTTTCTCAAAATTCAAATGAAGCCAGCCTGAAATTGTCAACATAGCAATCCAAAATGTTACAACTGTCGAAGTAAACCACAAAAAGACAAATCGTACCAATGGATCAAGTTCAGAAGAATTTCTGATTAATACATAATTAGCACAAAGTACACCAGGTGCCAAAGTGAAATGAAAAGGTACAAGGTGTGCTGAAAAATATTTTGAAAAGCAGCTAACTACAAGTTCATAAGATCGATAGCTTATGAGTAAGTCATTAATACTTAAATACTGTTTGCGCCAATTTAATAAGTTAAATTGCTTGGATAAAAAATGACAGCGAATAATATTTGAGAAAATAAATTCAAATAATTGTGTTCCTGTGGTTAATGATATTGTGGCAAAACTCAACCAGCTTAATACGCTTAATATATATAATGGTATTTTAAGTAGAAATGGAATATTATCAACATAGCGTGTTAACGAGTAAGTATATATTAAAGTTGTTGGGTAGTATATACAATGGAGTCCACTGAAAATTCCTACGGTGAGATTGGAAATAGCAAACAGTATGAGCAAGTTATCTAGGTCGCTTTGAGTTTTCTTTCTTTGTAAGTCGACAGATCCTATGAAAAATTACAAATAATTCAGAATATTAGATCTTCTTGAATATTTCATAATATGTTTTCAAACAGCTTACCTTTGAGTTCATAAAACGCTTTGATTATCCCGTTTTGAACGGCACAAAATTCTGTTTGACCTGATACAAAATATCCTGCTGTGAATAGGAAATGTGAAAACATTGCAACAAACATGTAAAGAAAAGATTCCCCAATTGTAACACAATTTTGGCAGTTTATTTTCTGAAGAAAAAGTTTTCTTCCTAGTATATGTAAAGCAAAGTAAAATGTTTGACAAACGATTACGGCAAAATTTCTGTAATACTTGTTCCTATTTACGGTGTCAACGTAATATACACGTTTGTGAGGATTCCATACCACTGGAATTCCGCCAGCAAAATGTGTAAATCTTTTAATGATGGAAATAAAGTAAGCTGTTTTGTTATGGGAATTTAACGTGTTCATCATTTTAGTTTGACTTTTGGTATGTCTCTTTTTCTGAAAAATTCAGAAACGTTAACACGTCCACTCCAGAGTAGTCAAATAACTGAAGCAAATATTCTACCATTCTTATATGAGGTCACAATGTATTTGAAATTAATCTGATTTTATGCATTTAATGAATACTATTTAAACCTAAAATATTGTACTGCCCAAGTCAAATCCGAAAATTAGCATTGAAAAGAATTAAATAATCACATATTTGACTTTTTGACTTGAGTTCATATGAAAATATTGCAAAAATAGCCTGATAAAAATTTAAAACTAAAAGTACAGATTGGAAAAAATTACAGCTTAAGATACTTCTTTTCGAGACTCCACAATTTTGAATGTTATGCACTTGTTTTATAACTCATAACAACCTGGCAATTATGACTGACACAAAGCAGCCCAGATACAATAATACAGGGTAAAAGTAAAAATTTGGATTTAATAAAAAGAGCTAATAAAATTTGATGCTAAAACCTGCAGATAGAAACATAAGCAAAACCTAACATTAAAAACTTTTCTATGATTTTGTACAGTATTGCAAGTTAAAATACACTGCAGAACTTTCACGAGCACTCATAATGAATATTTCCTGTCTTTTTCTGACCTTAAACTTAACAAAACTGATGTATTTTAATCAAATTTTAAACTACAATTTAGTTTTTTACGTGACGAAACCATATAACGTTTGCTAAGAAAACGTGCTTACACATTGTACATTAAACATAACATTTAAAATTTCTTACTTATAATCAGTATGAGCGACACGTGTATTGACATCAGTTATAATGGAGATTATGTCGATAGCATAACCAAGAACCAACCATTGCGCTACTGTTGATAAAGATGATAAAAGTAGAACTTCTAAAACTTTCACAATTGAAGCAACCAGCTTTGATGACATTTCTCTTATGTTAGACATTCCAAGACTCTTGTTACCTGCAGCCATGAGATTGACTGACTATGGAAAAAATATGCAATATTATATGGCTGCTTCTTGCACTCACTGATCTCTCTTTTATATTATATTCTAAATGCCATAAAAAGCACAATCAACAATTTTGCACTATAGTAAGTACTGATTAAATTTACCAAAAAGATGTTTATCTATATTTTGTGTAGCTCATGAATTTTTTATCCCATAATCTTTTCAGTTTGCTGTTTTAAAACTAACTTAATTAACTTGTAGTTATAAACTTATCATTGCTAGATTGAAATTCGACAATTGCATTACGAATGTAAATCCTCTGTTCAAATTTTGAAGTATTCCATCGTATTTATTTTAGGACAACTATATCGTGTTATTGTAGGATTCACACAAAAGTGACTAACTCTCTCTTCAATTTATTCTTTACGTTAAAAAGTATTTAATTTATGGCATTTACTGCGCTTATCATTATTGTATAAATATTTATATCTCGACATTATTATTTCGCACATGGAAACCACAGGTGGACAAAGGGAAATGTAATGTAATGAAATGTAATATTCGGGAAATGTAGATTTCCAAAATAACCACTGCAGAATTTTACCGAAAATTTGAAGCTATTGCTGTGTATATGCTTTTACAACGTGAGTATGAAACCTGGGTAGACAAGGTATGTTAAATAAAAAGTACGCATGTAGCATTTCGTATGTATAAATTTCAAGAAAATTTAAATCAAATCCAATGATGGAAAAAAGACAAAAAATAAACATGCTTAAGTGCCGACGGGTAATTCCCACGGATGTTTCCTTTGTTATTAGTCCAACATTAGTAACCATTATAAAATATGTACGAAACGCATACAGGCCCTTTTTAAGAGCCTGCGTAACATGAACTTGAATTATTTTCGAACAAGAAGTTCCAGTTACGTTTAGCTAGTCATTAATTTAATTCGGATAACTAAAACTTATTTCTTTGTTTTTTGGTTATGCTAAAAACGTTATCAAAGAGCTAAAGTTCCCTTACACTTGAGCAAAGTATGTGAAATATTTTACCATACGAATTACAAAAACACCAGTCACCAGACTGGATAATTATTTCAGAACTGATCAACTACAAATACTAAATATATCAATATATCTCTGATTTGTCGTTTTGAATAGTACTAAATGCTAAAATCAGCACAATACTGTACAAGAAACAAAACTACTACCAGCATTTCTTTTATTGCAAAAATTAAGTTTGGAAACGTACGTACTAAATAAAGATGTTCCACTTAATTTTCAAGGTAGAAATTTTATTCTGAACCCAATTACAAGCAAGTTACTATTTTTATTTTCATATCCTTCTATAATAACAACCTTTGTATTTTTTGTAAACTTATACAATATTTCTGTTGAAAACAAAAGTAGGCATGACTTATTTAATGTTAATGTAGCTTAACATATATGATAAAAATGAGCCAATGAAGTGTATACAAATTATTTATCAAACTTGTACAAAAATGGCTTACAACACCATATAAGTATTTCAGCCATGCCATTAAAAGAGCTGAATTTCGTGCTTCAAAAAGCCATAGACGACTAGATACTTTACACACGTTTTAAATCCATTCATTCAAAAGTAAGCAAAGCATTAATAATATTATCCCAAACCACTTGAGAGAAGGTAATTGTTGTTGACATGGTAATAAAATAAAACCTCCCAACATGAATTTTAAGGGCAGGACAACTCAATAAAGTTTTCCTGAAATCCTTATCCTTTGTTTGAGACCATGAGTCAATCAAGCTGATTGTCAAATCAAACACACGCGATGACATGTTCAGAATTACAAAAGCACAAACAGTACAATTTGCGGTGCCCATTGGGTAATAAACTGACTGTGGAAACTCCTGTATGAACAGATAATTCATGCTTCGGATCATAACATAGCCACATGCTATAGAAACTGCTGCGGTATGAATCTTAATCATTGGAAGAAACAGGGGAGATACGCAGTCATTGAAACAGTTGTTCAATACTTGCAAGTATTTGTATATATCAAAGCTGGTCTTTCTTCTTCTGAGTTCAGCAGATGTGTAATCACTGTCGTTATTGTTGCTGTGAAATCAAATTAGTAAGAACGTTTAAAACCAAGAAGGTTTCTAAAATGACTGTATAGTTTTACAAATATTGAACTTACTGTATTTCTGTCAGCCAAAATTGCATTGTATTTGTGTGTGCTACCATCATCCAAGATATTAGCGTATGTGAAGTGATTATTTGCCCAACTAAGCAGTACGTTTGAAAAATTCCAGGTATCAGCCAGTACCACGGCTTTGGGGAAACATAAGAAAAGAGATACCAAGGTGAATATGGCATTTTTATAAAATATACAATTGAAACAAAGACGGAAGTGAGGTCGCCCAAAATTGAGAAATTCATAATTTTTCGTCCACCCTCTCGATGACCATCTAGGTGAATTACGTATTTGTTTACCATGTCATGATTAAATTTGAGCATTGTGTTTATATGCTCTCGTATCTGTACGATAAGTTTGGATTACATTAATATTTGTATTTAAATATAGTATATTGTACTAATGATATTTATGAAACACAAACCTGATCGCCATACAAGTACATATTCACCGCAAAATCAAGCCATTCAAAATACCACATCATGTTTAACATCGTTATAAATATTTCCCTGTTTGTAAATTTTCCCGATGTGGCAAGTTGCCAAAGAGTGTAAACTTGAAACACCGTAATAAAACAGGTTTGAATGAGAAAAATGCCATGAAATATCCTCCAGCGCTTGTAAACGTTTTGTGAAAATCCAGAAATTCTGTGTTTCTTGTTGTCCCATATCCACGGAAACGCTCCACTTGTTGTAGCCAAGAACAATATTTGTTTTAACCGAGCCATTGTATTTCGGTCAAAAAAATATGGTCGATTTATTTCATCCGAGTGTGGTTCCGTTTGGGGTTTCTCAAATGTGGATTCTAGTTGTAATGGACCATGGACCATCCTCAATGTCAAGATTTTCGTTTGAATATTGATGTGTCATAGGATTTCTAGTTGGTCGTGTTCTCGAAGAAGGTATTCCGCCTGCCTTTTTTCGCAAATCTGCAAATTCTGAGCTAGTAAGGTTTACTGTTGTAAAACTTTTTCCATTGAAATAATTCGAGTGCTGTTGACCTTCCGTTAATGTTAGACCGTTCACCTGATCAAATCAACCTATTAGTTGGCATTATAAAGTACATTTGAAAAGGTTTGAACTATGTTTGCCCACCTTAGCTAGTATTCGTCGTCGCCGTTTCCTCAAAGTTCCAGTTTGCTGCATTTTCAACAAATACGAATGACGTGTTGCACGACGTATTTTGCTGGATTTTAAAAACAGCTTTTTATGATTTAAAATTAGGATATTAGATTGAATTTGAAGAACAATGACAAGAATATTTCTTATCAGATCATAACTTTTGCAAACCACCAAAAATTGGTGTCATTTTGAGTACAGTATCGAAAGTAACGTTGGGTAGTTGACTGGTCAAAATTGCAACTACATTGGTTCTGATTATAAATGACAAGATATTTCAAAGCTATATTTTTCACCCATGGACGAATTCAAACAAAATGAAGGGATGAAAGAGAACATCGGTTTTATATAAGCTGTTTTCTATTATAAATATGCATTTACTTTGGGGTTGTTTAAGTCACGCTATATGAATAGAGTTTTTATCCACGCGTTTGTCACAAAATTAATGAGGTTTTATAAGCTGGTTTGGTGGAATGATTTGATAACCATGTATATTTAACTAGTCTTTCCATAAGGAAAAATTATAAAACTAGTTCTAAATCAGCGTAGTGTGAGGTGATTTTTTTGAATTTATTCGGAAAATATGGATTTTATGACGATTCCATAGTTAAAAATTAACACTGGCTTTCTTAGCCGTATGGTATGGTAGTCGAAAAACTTGAAAGTTCGGTTAGCACTATTATGCTAAACTATATAAGTGTTTAAACTGAGTTTTTTGGCATTATAACTTTTTTAAAGTCGGTTGATTTAACCTAGGACAAAAAGGATAAATTCAGTCAGCGGATAAATCTATGTCAATTTTTATTCAGATTGGATAAGAGTGTCAAGCACGTGCTTGCATGTATGATAGAAAAGCCCGTACAAGTTCCACCTTGATGTTCTCATATGCTTTTGGTTGTAGAAACCATCGGTATTTTTTACCAGGCCAGTAATAGCCCAAAAAGATCTTTTCACAAGATAAAATATCCAAAGACTTCACACCTGATATGACCCTAGGTTAAAAAATGGTATTCGGTCTTTTAGTTTACAAAGCTTCGGTATCGATAATCATTAAATATTAATATTCCTGTTTTTGCAAGGCAAAAGAATACGAAATAAAACTTTTAACCAAGAAGAGTAGATTTCATATATTCAGCCATCAAAAATTTTATGTTCTAAAAAGCTATAAAACGGTGTGGTAAAGTTGAAACTCAAAAACTTCGATCATTAATCTATGATCTGTTACTACGAAAAAATATATTGAGCATTATTTCTTTTGTAATTTAGGATTACTTGTGTCAGAATTTGCGTAGTTTATCTATTCAGAAAACAATTAAAATCTTATAAGGGATAATCAGACGCCGATAGAAGTAAAGCCCTTTTTGTTGTAGAAGACCTGGATTTTTTTCGTCTTTAAAATTTGTTTTGTGCTTACTTTGTAAAAGTCCATAATATGGTTGTTGACCTTTGTGTCAATGAGTGAAAGAAAGTAAGGGAACGAAAATTCGCTGTTATGTTACCTATTTAGAATTATCATAGCAAATACTTGCTTCCATGGCAAAATATTTTATGGGTTTGTATGGGATTAGTAAATTAAAAACCGCCACAGCACGCCACGACACAGCAGACCGCCATACAAATTGGTGTCCGATTTCCAAAAAATTTACTTTTCTACAAAATGTCACTGTTTTGGAAGGCCAAACCGAAAAATCGAAATTCCTTGAAAACCAATTTACTTGTGAGCTACACAAAATTCTTTGGACATGTGCTGTATAAAAGATAAATGAAAATGAGTAATCGAAGATTTAAAATTTCTTTTAAATAAACAAAAACAACTTGTAGAAGTCCCATTTTCAACATTTAAAAAAGTACTTTGCTTGTTCGGTAAGTCTCCAAGCAATATCTTTTTCGGAAGGCTGGGAAATTAATGTGCGTGGGAAATTTATACCTTCTGGCTTTGTATGATGTTTCCTTTTCATTACAGGAAAATTCACATTCTCAAGATTCGCAATATTTTAAATATATTTACTCAGCTGTGTCGAAAAAGGTACCATTTTTTAGTAATGTAAATGAAATTGCAACAACTTTTTAGTAATAAGTTTCTCTGACTGTGTGGTTGCTTTTTATGAAAATAAATCGATTCCTCGTATTTAAATGATTATTCGGGTGTATGTTTGCCCGGCTGTCTGTCTGTGCACGCTCTAACTTTGATTTCCTTTAACCGATTTTCTTTCAACTTGGCCCACTGATTTTCCAGATAAATGGCTCAATTGCCTTTGATTTTCTGCCTTCGGAGTCCAATCCTAAGGGGACAGCAGGGGGTCAAATGGCACACTTTGGACAGAGGGTTCAAAGTAGTTCAACTTTTTTCGAGGGGCTACAGGTCAAATTAGACCAAAATTTTCACTTTACTAGAAGTCAAAACAGTACAAAATACATGACATAACATCCCTGCTGTCATTTGACTCGGCAATATCGCACAGGCCTGTCTAGAATGACAAAGGAATATCGCAATTTTACCCAAATTTGACAATGGAATAACGCAAATTTTGGGGCAATGTGAGATCCATATACCAAACGATTCAGAATTTTATGGCGATCATATTGGTACCCATTGTTCACATTGCCCCAAAATTTGCGTTATTCCATTGTCAAATTTGGGTAAAATTGCGATATTCCTTTGTCAAATTTGGGTAGTTTTGCGTTATTCCTTCGTCATTCTAGAGTGGTCTGTGCGATATTG
>JAQFXM010003305.1:0-20729 GCA_034693345.1 Entomobrya multifasciata | reverse complement strand
AGTTTACTGATAACTATACAGCACTCAAATGAGTCTCCAGTATCCCCTTCCAAATTCTGATTAGCACTTTTTAGATTCCTCGTCCTTACATCCTTTTTAAAAGTCACAATTTTCCTTTCTTTATCTGGCTACCCTGTGTTTCCCAAGTCCTCTCTACTACGCTCTCTGGAGAAGGTGAAATTTTGCAAAAAGAAAGGAATTTGGCGTGCGTTGTTGTTAAAGTAGATAGATACTCTTGTTTGTGAATGTGCTTAAGACCAACATACGAGACGACATCATAATGTTGTGCAAAACAGCAGAGATCACTCATCTCTTTTTTGGTGCTCTCCGGCTGCTCCGCTAGCTTCACTCCTCCGATTCCTTGTCCATTGTCCTTTTAGTATGGTATGTGTGTTCCGAGATGATAGTGGTGGTGGAGGTATAAAAAGAGTCAGCATTCAACACAGAAAAGGCCAGGGCAAGCCAATTCAACGCAGCTGCAAAGCAAGGAAAAGCTTCCACAAAATACAAATTCTTCCACTTTTTTCGACTCTTCTCCTTGTTTGCTTGCTACTTGCTACAGTTTTTTACAGGCTGCATGGTTGATGATTGCAACTTGCAAGTCACAAGTTGAAACTGATGGATATGATACATGATATGACGTATGATATGGATCTGATGGCTTGGAAAAAGGGGTAGCTGTTTTTTTCATTTCAGCAGCATTTTCAGATGATTTGAAAAATTCATGAATAACTTTTTTGTCTAAATGCAAAAGTTATATATGCCAAAATGTGCCTTTTCCCATTGGATAATTGATGATGTTATATTCCATATTTACAGGTCAATTTAATGGATAATTAAAAATAATTATCACGTCAATGAGTTTATGTAGAACTGTTTGTTAATCTATGGAAACCATGCAACCAACAATAATTTTTCAAGCTTTCAAAGATAAGATGTATGTATTCCAATAACCAGCCGGCCACTTTCACGATCGAGAGGCTTTCCATGAAATGAACAAAGAGACAAAGGACAAGTTCCTTTCCAAAGTATATTGCATTTTATTTTAATACTAGAGTCATAATACTTTGTTTAAAAAATAATAAATTAAAAATTCCGATATCTCTGTAAAAATTAAGTCGATTCCATCATCATTACAGCT
This sequence comes from Entomobrya multifasciata, assembly GCA_034693345.1. NCBI lineage: Eukaryota > Metazoa > Arthropoda > Collembola > Entomobryomorpha > Entomobryidae > Entomobrya > Entomobrya multifasciata. The sequence goes on along the minus strand of JAQFXM010003305.1, from coordinate 19,588 downwards.
TTACACATAATTATGTAGTACAATTAATTTACACATACTTTTTTATATCATAATATTATCATCATACCTATTACTATCTTAAATACAATTTAAAAGTATGTATTTTTATCATATAACATAATTTATACCTTATCATCGTTTATGCATAATATACACAATTGTTTATCCTCTATATTTGGAGTTGTATTTATTTTGTTCTTGATCATTTTTTGTCGTCGTTTCTGCAGTTTCTTTTAACTAGTCAAGTTGAATACAATAATTTTTTAAGTATATTTAATTAGTTAAATTATGTATGCTGCTGGCATGCCGCACGCACTACTATGCACACTTAACAGTACAGTACATTTCTTCTAAAGAAATCATTTCATGCATAAATTGAACTTTTTTACCATTTTCTCTTTTAATCCTTTCTTTTCTTTTCCCTCCTATTTTTGTTTCGGCGAAGCATTTAAGGAACTTACGCGGATTTATAAGAAGTACCTAACTAAATGTACTGTAGTTAATATGCAACTTTATGACAAATATATATGTTCAATATTTTATCGTGTATCAAAAAAGGTTTACACATGCCGAAAAAAATAGCGCTTACATAAACTCTCAATCAAAGTCAGTTTATAACAATAATGACAACAACAAAATCCTATCTCTATGGTTTCTTTTTGTGAATTGTGAATTGAATAATTCAATTCAATTCTTGTAAAAACTAAGGAGCGAACGGAGCACGTGTAATGGCGTCAACTTAAGTAAAGTAAAAATTTGTTTCATGTTGGATTGAACCAAGTGTTTTTTTGCAATAAGGTAGATAATAAATGTACAAAAAAACTTAACAGGTAATTTTGTATTTGTAGTAAGCAAATACGAAAAAAATAGTTTAATAATTATAATAGGAGACGGTAATCAAGTTGGTAGAGTAATAATGAATAATAACACATTTCTGAGAATCATCATAATATATGTATATATTTTAAAAATATTTTATGCACAATAATAACGCAGTGAAGAGGAGGAGGAGCTCAATAATAATATATTATGATATCTCACAGATGATGGACACAGTATTAAATACAATCATATTAAAAATAGTTATGCAATGACTTTTCAAGGATTATAGTGGTCGTCTTATAAGAAAATGAAGAATTTTCATAATAGGTTTTTATGGAATTCCTTTCCTTTTTTGAAGTTCTGCTGCCGACCAAACCAACTATATCCTCCACAGTCACCATAGTGAACACAGACTGACTGCCATTTTAAAAATATATGTACACTTACAATTCGTATAGGATTTTTTTTACATTAAACGATATAATTTTCGGTAAAAATAATAAATGACAATTTATGATAAATCGATTTAAAAACAAAGTTGCACGCAATTTTCAATTTTTTAAAAAACTCAGAGCAAGATAGTTTATATGATGTATAAACTAGCATATTTTTTTGTATCCACAAGAATAGCTTCACACTACCGGGCTAGCAATAATATTATTATTTTTATATCTTATCCAACTTATTACTCTGCATCATGTATGTATATTATGTAGTATGTATTACTTGTTCTATTTTGTATCCATTTTTTCTACTATCAGAATAATAATTATATGATTAATATAAAATTCATTTTTTATATTCTCGTCGTGTTCATTTCATGGTAGAAAAAAACTATAATAATATACATTTTATCCTGACTCTTTTTTTTAGTTTATGAACGTTCACAGACTGAGAATATTTTTTTCCTGAATAAAAAATGGAAAGATTACGGATACGGAACGATAAACTGCACACATATGTATATCAAGATCATTTATCATATCATCATCATCATATCATGTATTGATAAGTTTTACACACCACAAAGATACATCAATATGCTTTAGTTAACTAATTATTTTTTATAGTCGTCACATTCTTCTTTTTTTCTATTTAATAAGTTGGCATATTCTAGCCTTCAATTCACACTCAATGCAAGTATTTTTTTAGCTTTTAACCAGCTATACACAAATAATTCAGCTTTTTATACAAGCATTTGCAATTTTTTTTGTAGCCGTCAACCTTTATTTGCTCATATCTATCATACTGCAGCCTTCAGATAACCTAAGCCTTAATTTTGGATGACAGCAAAAAACACTAACCTGGTTTATTTTTAAAATCAGCGATATAATTATTATGTATTTTGCTCGCAATGCAACAATAGCTATTTATTTATATAGTCATTTAATCAGTACTTGTTGGAATATTTATAATTTGTTTCGCGCAAGACTAACTAGTTTAGTAATAAGTACACTAAAAACTAACGGTAATAAAAAAATTTGTTTTATGACTGACTGCCTGACATTTGAAAAAGTATTTACAGGGCTGTGATGTCGGAAGTATTTAACATAATTTATACACACACATTATAAACTGTACAAGATAAGTATTAACACAAAAAACTGCTATTTCCCCCTTTTTTCTACAGAGTAAACGCGTTCTGGTAGCGATTATTAACAATGGCGACAACAACAACTAAAAATTAAACATATTTAAGCACAAACCTCATCATCACCATCATCTTCAAATGCATATATAGATATTAACCTGGCTCACAATTTAATAAAAGTAGATAATTATATAAGCTTGTGTAAACTTATTACACGAAGTAATTGAGGAAAAAAAAAGTTTCAGTAGTGAAGACATGTTGCGTATTATATATATTTTGTAGAAAAAACGGTCATTCAGTCACATGGATTCTTAATAAAAATAATTATAATTAATAATCATAGTAGGAGATTTGTGTTCTCTAAACAGTAAAATGCTGCTTCTATAGTACTTTGTTATACGTAAGCATCAGCTTTTTTATTTAAATGAGAAAATGCGATGACACTTAATTCCTTTAAGTAATAATAAATGCTTGTTATCATTATTTATGTAATTCAAGTAGAAAAAGTCTTAAGCTAGATATTCTGATGAATGTTTCAAGTTTCTCTATATAAGTTATGTATCTGCTTTTAAAGACCTAGCTTGTTCTGTACCAGAATTATTTATGTATAAAAAACATGCTGCTTACTTTACCCAGTTTTTTTTAAAGGAGAAAGTTATTTTTTCTTTCTACTGCGCTCTCTCCCGGGATATAAACGCTTTTTTCTTTACTTTCTCTTCATTTTAAAACTATTACTATTATATCACATTATCTCTACCATCATAATATGTTATGTGTATAAAAACAGACCTGTCGTAATATGTTGTTACTACACACGATATATATATTTCTTCATAAATAAAAAAGCCTTTCCGCTAGTTTGGAAATTATTACAAATTACAAACCTGATATATTTTTTTCACCGAGTTAATTTTTTTTGAGTGAAATCTTAAATAATATCTTGGAGCTAGTGTAGTAAATATGTATTTTGTAGTAAATTTCGCGGATGCGCCTCTCTCACTCGGTTTTTGTTTGTATAATTAGCTGTAGCCAAACCAAATTCTTTAAGAGCCCTTACAAAACGTCAACTGCAATACTTGCGTAAATATCTCTTAAGAAGCAATGGCAATGAATTTATGACTGTTTTCTTACATGTAAATTAGGGAAATGGTAACAGCTACAATTATCATTATCGTCATAGAAAAAAAATGCAAAAATGACACAGCAAGATTTGTATAAACAATAGATACTTTTCTGTTACATTGTCGACCGTACCTCAACTCTTCTTCTCACAAAAATATTTAACGTACATTAAAAGTACTATCTACAAAACAAGTTGCATCCAAAAAATAAGGGAAACGAATTTCAAACTTTTTGTGTCCTAATTTTTAACAAAATAGTTGACTCTTCATTTATCTTTGGTTACATTATAAACTAAATTAGGACGATAATAAATGGGAAGCTTTTTTGTGTTTATTTTTTGCACATCAATTGTACTCTCTACATAATATTTACTATGTGTATACAGATACCTGCTTCAAATTTATTGTTTTAAGTACACACGGATATACTATAACACAAATTGACATTGAGGCTACTTCTACGTATCTACGTTGACTCAAACTATGTGTTAACAACTATTTTGATGACAATAACCATAATAAATACGTGATGATGACGGTGACGACAGTCAAAGCGATTATAAACCTACTATGCTCATGAATGACTATTCATGACGAAGACGAATTACAAGTTCTATGTGATAGTTTGTTTTACAGTCATTTGTTTTAAATGCTTGCACTACCAAGTTTAGAAAACACTGGGAAAAAAACAGTAACCAGAGTCGGAGTTTGTATTGGTATTTCTGCTAGTTGAAGTGGTAGGATTTTATATAGAAACTATCCTCAGTTCTGTATCATTGTCAAACAGATCGATAGAGATTAACTTGGAAATATTTTCTGAAAGTTGTGAGTATATCAGAGAGAGAGAGATAGAACCAATAAGGATTTTTCCTGAAAAGTTTTGTTAGAGAGGATATATTCCATGTATTTTTGGAATATTGACGAATAAAACAATCTCGCTAGAAAATGTCAAAATACTTTTTAACATTTTAGGGGAAATGGGAGGAATAATTTGTAATAGTATAATTAGCTGTAGTAGAAAGAAAGTAGAAAATATTTATCGTGAGCAGAAGGTATTTACAATGTATATATATATTTCCCTAAATGTATGCATGTAAATTATGTTTGTTGGCTTGTTTTATACACTCTAAAATTGAATGATTGATGTGGAGTTTCTGATGTGATGAGTTAACGAGTTTTTGCTGCGAATGTTTGTTTAGTTGTAGTTCTTCCTCAATATCAATGTCCCTCGGAGACCATGATATTGTGAACTTGTTCTAATTTATATGCCAGTCGTTGCTTCTGCGAGAACTCATCTTCCTCCAAGGTCATCATTAGCTGGTCGTTGTATTTGGAGGCGTAGTTATACAATTCAAGAAGAGCACACTCCGTGTTGAATTCACTTGAGTGCAGCTATAAAATATTAAAAATAATCAATTAATTTCATTTTTTCCTGGAGACATTTTATTTTACACTTAAATTCAAAATACTTACTCTTGACTCCTCAGCCAACATGGAATTCATATCTTGGTCTGATATACATGGCATGGCCTTGATGTCAGCATAGTAGCGTTCCACCCACTCTTTGTAACTGGGAATGTCTTTGGCATATAATAGTTTGCTACTCGGGGAGTCCTTGCCTGTAGAGTCCGGAAAAGTAAATTGTTTATTAAAATACTCCATTTTACGGATATGTATTTGGAAATAAAAAGCTTTTTTATATATTGTGTTTACCTAGTCGATGTTCTGATGTAGAGCAAGCATCCATAAATGTTTGGGCTACTACAGATAAACAAGCATCCACGATATTCGACTTGTGGATGTCGAAAACGAAGTTGGGATTTTTAATTAAATTAACCCAAAAACGTAATGGCAAGCTAAACGAGACAATGGATAAAATGGAGAATTAGGACATGTCATTTTGAAACATTACAAACATTTGATATGGTGCTTAAGTACCTATTGCTTTTCCACGTGTGTACTACTTCTGGATCGGTAATGCCATGCTGGAGTGCTTGATCATCCAAGAAATCAAACATGTACTTTATGGCCAATGGTAACGCGCTGCCCCTATGGGCTGTACTGAATATTGTTTCAAATAGGTCGTCCACAAATTTTTGTAGTGTGAGCTGAATAGTAATAAAATGTATTCAATGTTTAATGTACATACTTGCAAGTGTGTTAATAATTATTAATGATTGATATAATTTTCAAGCTTACCTTTGTGGCTAATAACCTAGTGAGATATATTTCAGACACCATTTTATTCCCTCTCTCGCCCTCCTTCTGGTTATCATTATCGTGATGTTTCACTAAATGCCACACCTGCAGAAACAAACGCAAGTATTAAAAAATGTTGAACAAGAAGTCAACGTATTTATTTTTCTTGAAATATTAAAAGTATATTCAATTACCTTCATTCCTCCTTCCCTGTCGTGATTTAGGGGTGATGTAGCCCGACTGAGGGGAGGACTGGCAGAGTTATACTTACTGAGATTAAGTGTTTCATATTTGTGATGCGACTTCTCAGAGCGCTCAGAGAGGATTGATAAATTGTACATGGATGATTGCTTAGGTACTAGTGTCAGACATGCTGCATCTGGTACTCGATAATGACTTAGCGTGTTGAGTTTCTTCCACTCTCCTTCAGTCTTTGTGGTGCTGTCCTCATCATACAAGATGAGTCTCCCCTTGTTTCCTGTTCTCCACTCAAGATCCAAGTCCTCTTTTCGAGGTCGTTGGCTGTAAGGAGTGGCTCTGTAGATGGTGTCCAGTGCCTTCTCCTTCACTTGAGTGATTGTGTCACAATCCAAAGCTTTCACTGGAACGTCAGTGTTCTCTTGATTCAAGTCCAGACCCGTCATGTACGTTGTCTGGTGGGACATGGAAACGAACACAGTCTGCAAACGGAAAAAAAAATGTTAAGTAAAAGAAAGTAACATGATTTTATGGGACAACGCAAAGCCTACACTCACCAATGGTCGGTATCCAATTGACTGTCTAATCAATTTCTCCTCACTAAGTGAATAACGTGCTTCAGCAGTGACGGCATCCACAGGCCCCTTGTCAACTTGCTGTTTGATGGCTCTGTATAACATGTACAAGGGCTCACCAGCGCACTCTTTGAGGAACTTGTACAAAAGGAATGTAAACCAGGCGGAGAGCATTTTCTCAGCAACGCTTTCCGTTCTTCGTAGCAACAATTTGGGATGATTCTTGCTCTCCATCGACTTTTCTATTAACTCTGCTAATAATGTTTTCAGAATATCGGTGCAGTACTCCATTTTAGCTTGTAAAGATACCATAATTAGGGAGGCGACATTCACCCTGTCCCGCATGGAAAAGTATCGGTTATTTTCTAATGTTCTAATGAACAAAAGTAGGAAGGTCTTGTTCAAAATTAGAAGTCCAAAGTGCCGAAGGCCTTTGGCCCGGAAGTGAAGGTCAGGTCGGTCGATTTGAAGAATGGCATGTTCCTCCCCGTTAGGGAAAAGAATTTTCATGCAATATCCGCGATATTCCAGGAAGGGTATTCCACATGAAGTCACGTCACCAGTTAAGTCAGTCATTTCAGTTTGAAGCTCTGCAAAAGCTTCCTTGCATTCGGCAGCAACGCGCAACTCTAGAACGTCCATTTGCTCTTGCATGCTTTTGAGGACCCGGTTACTTTCCGTGGACTTGCGTCGGTATAAAATCAGGATAAAAATGAAAACTATGAAGAGAATTATGCCACCGGCACTCATCATGTACATGATTCGTTGGGGGAGCTCTCCAGCTGTGATGTGATCATAGCGAAGACGGCCGATTACATAGGTCAGATTCTTCCCGACTTTCACCTGTTGAAGTATCAATAAAATATCATTGTAACAAAATCAACAACTATTCCCAACTTTTATACAAAAATGTTACTCACTCTGACTGTTGGAGAGCGGGATGAATCTATCCGTCCATTGTCATCCATGTCTGGAGGCTGAGTTGGTGGAGGCTTACATGTCAATTGATTTTTAGATAGGGATGTAACGTTGCAAATTGTGCTGCCAATCAGCACAACTAAATCAGCCTCGTCAGTAGCAGAGTTCAAATTTCGTCCCTAAAAAAATGAAAGTTTAAAATGGTTAATAATGAACTTCGAGAATATAAACCTGAATTTTTGACATATAAAATCATTTCTTCGTACGTTAATTGTGAGGTAGTCGCTTTTGTACTTCTTGACTTCATCCTCAAATCGATCGTACTGAGGATTGGGAAAGAGAAGGAATGGATGGTCGTCATCCGTGTTGTTAAACGCAGTGTAATTGACAGTGTCCAATAGAAATCCATATTGCAAACGTATATTAGCGTCCCTTCCATCGGTCTCGTAAAAGCTAGGTTCCTCATGGAAATTTGGTGTGAGGCAAAACATGGTATCATTGCTGGAGATGTTGCAGGGGCTAGTGTACTTGCTTCCGTTGAATAACACGTACATCTGCGGATCCTGGATCACGTCAAAATTTCTTCCTTCAATGGTAACGTTAATGCCACCAGCTGGAATTCCCCGGATTGGTTTGTCCTTTTCAAATATAATGACTGGGTTGTCAACATACGAGAATCCAGGCTCGTAAATTCGTTCCCTCTGATCAAACTTGACTATAACACGCAATCTATTTTTGCGCTTGAAGCCACCAGTGCGACACTCAAGACGGTTGTTTTCTTTCAAAATAATTTGACATGGAATGTTCTCAACAAACGCTTGTACATCACTTCCAGCGTTTAGATGTTCCCCGAAAATAGTAAGGCGAGTGCCACCATTCATGGGTCCCATTGTTGGACTAATGCTCTTGATCTTGGGGTCGACAAATCTATATTTCTTGGTAGATTCAGCACGGAAATCAGCAACCTTGACAATGATTGGTCCAGCCTTGGGCTCATTATTACCAGGTCCATCGAGGCGACACACAATCTTTCTCGTTTTACTGTAAAGGTGGCGATATGGTTCACACGACACTCCAGCAACAGTTACGCCAGAATAAATGTCCTGTTGAAAATTATACAAGTATTGAGAATTACATAACTGGAACACCTTGAGTTATTGCTTTGTATCCTGTAGTAACGACTTACATCAAACGTTTTTCCGAGATTAATGCCCTCAATGGTTACATTTGTTCCACCTTCCCAAGGACCACTCGTAGGATAAAATGAGCGAATTTCAGGATTTGGGCATGTTTGATTTCTACTGAGCCACACACCCATGCCATTGTCGCATTGCTCCCGCACCTGGCAACGGTTGGAACTTTGACACCAACCGCATCCATACTTTTCGTCCATAGCAAGACACATACCACAATTGTCAGCCATGGCTGGGCACCGGTACACAAGAACTGTTGATGGAAATAAATAAAAATTTTTAACTGTTGCATAATATATAGGTAACCCAAAAAACAGCATGCTTTTTAAAAAGTTACGTACTGTGTATATTGTCTGGATTATCCAGAGATTTAGTCTCTCCACCACCCCACACTACGGCAAATGGCACTGTAATATTTGGTGCAGGAGAATTATAGTTGAAAGGAATGGAATCGCAATATATTGTACTTTCCACCAGTTGAGCGTTCGAAGGCGTCACACGTCCTTCAATATTGAAGCGACAGGAAAATCTGGTCTGCACTATTATTTGTTGCTGTAGAAGAACATCAATCAGAAAAAATTAGAGAAAATAATTGGGAAAACATTCATACGAAGAGAAAGTTTCAGGAGAAAGTTCGGAGAAAGTTCGGAGAAAATTTTTCAGGAGAAAGTTTCTCGGGTGAAAGTTAACGAAGAAAATTCCATATGCAGAAAATTTGTCAGGGACAATGTTTTAAGTGAAAAAAATGTCCAATTAAACTAGATATTTTTAACTGGATAAATTTTTATGGGGCAAATTTATAGGAAGATAGTTTTGGGATGGGAAATTTTGAAAATACTAGATAAATTTTAATGCATATGCGTATATTATGTTGAATCAACTTACCGCAATATTATCCACCTTAACCTGGATTCGTTTCTGGGTTCCATAAGGAACAAGTAGTTCAGGAGAGCCGTTGGTAACGTTAATGCGGGGACAAAAGTTTGGTCCACTCCGGATGCTAGGACCCACCCTCTGTAAAAATGATTTAAATGTCAGTAATCTTTACTTTGATTGAGACTTTCGCCAGGCTTTAAACCCTAAAATTCTTACGTTTAATCCAGTGACTAAGATGTCATTGCGGCAATTTTCAGCGGTGTCGTGTGTGCACCTATGTTTATCTACACACCAATCACAAGGAAATGCTGAGGTCACACAGGAAGTGCACGTGGTGTAAGTATTACAGTCAAAAAATACGAAATCCGTGGCAACAAAATCATTGTGGGTGCTACCATCCTGTGACATTCGAACTGACAATGTCGCGGTGAAATTATCTACAAAGCAACAATACATCAAAATTACGCATGGTATTTTAAGTACGGCAAGGTGTTAAAATAACTATACAACTTTAACAAAAATGACACGGCAAATCTTACGTTGTTGAGGTGGGATTGGAGGTAGATCAGAAGTAGGTGGAGTGTAGCAAATAACACCATTGCTTGTTAGATTGGCATGAGTCTTGAGCGTCTTGCCACTGGCGAATCGGAATACACACCAGAACTCACCGGAACGGGTGGGAAGATGATCAATATTTATGGTCAACTGGAATAAATCATAAAAAGTCAAGCGTCATTTTCATGATTTTGTACACAGACGCATTTGTATATTTAGTGCGTATTTTAAGGGATGGGACTTACAGTTCTTGCTGTTGAGCTTTGCAACTGGTTTGGCGTCACCATGGTTATCCTAGTACACTGACCACTTTTATACGATATCCAGTAAAGAGACAATTCGGACTGTTTACTTCTATTTGGGCAGTTATTCTTTAACGTGCACCTAAATCAATAAAAGAAGCAATTGAGAAATTTAGTCAATTTGGTGACAAAATTGTATTCACGCAATAAAAGTGAAGGTCGATTGGCACGGTTTTACGTACTTGTTTTGAAGTGAGCACCATCCACAGTAAGGATCTCCGGCATCCACGCAATCCTTACATGTTGAATATTCAGTGCAGTTGTGAGTCAGCACTTTCGACATCTATAAAAACCAATACATCAATTGCATTTAGTACTGATTAATCTGACGGACAACTTAAACCTTAAAATTAAATTATAGTATATATGCTCATTTATATTCATTTTTCACGCTACCTTTCTCTCAGTCATCACATAAAGATGCGACTTTTGAGGATCAAAGAACATATCTGGAAGCACTCTACTCCCAGAATCAATGTCCAAGTCATCATATTCCGTTCCCGACTTGCCACTTTCCACAACAACCTTTTTAAGATGACCATTCTTTGTACCCAAGAATACGACGGTGTAGTTACCCGCAGAGGTAGCCGCTACTGACGTCAGCTGCGTTGTGAAATTTAAAACAGACACAGCCAACACAGGTTTTTCTCCTCCCAATGGTGTATTTACGTCCATCCCACAGAAGTCTTCTTCAATTATTTTGAGTTTCTATTTTGAAAAATATAAGCAACAATAATTTTGTGAATAAATATTTATGCACCCTTGCTTGCATTATAACATTTGATATAGATGTAGACATACCGTTGACACACAAGGCGCATTCATGGCAATGAATCCAAGTCCCCTGTTCCCCTTTCCTTGGAAGCATAGCTCGATGTTTTCCACAAACTTTCGCCGAATGTCCTTGAGTGAGTAGACACATAATGCGCTCTCCTTTCCCGCAAGGGAACTTCCAGGATTTTCCGCACGAGAGAACACAGCGAATAGCACATCATCTTGATGAGTCACGTCCAACTTGTTGGCAAGGTCAGGTCCAGGCTTGCCAACAAAGGCTGCCTGAACAAGGTCAAATTTGCTACCCGTCGTCTCGCTGACACACTCAATGGGGATCTCCGTGTATGAATAATAATTTGAGTCATTCTGACACACCCTTACTAACTTTGAGATATACGGCGAGTTTCCTACATCCTTTTTCTGAGTGGTCATAAAGTACGAGAAGCCTTCTGAGCTGAATCCATAAACATAGTTGATTGGGTATGAATCCCGTTGACTAACATGAATTTTAGTGCCAGAGGACACAGAGGCCTGAACAATCTGAAAGTTATCCCGAGGATTCAAGCTCCTACTGGAAACTGCAGGGACCTCATGACGATATGGCGAGTTTCCCGTGTACGTTACTCCAACATAGATTACTGTCGTTGTAGGTGGAGATGGAGGTCCAGGTGCAATGAATGCGACAGTACTGGCCGTCTCATTATTTGCAACGATGGGCTCCCCAATAAACTCTGACTCAGAAGTTGACACATTGTCTAGTCCGATTATCGAGCAGGTTCCTTGGTACAAGCTTCCGCAAGCGATGAGCTTTGCCCGACTGTAGTCTACTACAAGAGCTTTGTTCACGTTATTCGTTAAGGACGCCCTGACTTTGGGAGGACAATCCCGATAACCAGAGCACTCAGGAGAGTCCTCATACGGCCCAGTTTTGTTGACAGCGAGAAGCTGAAGGTTGGGATCCAATTGGTATATTCTATTCACTGAGCCTACATACAGAATCCCTGTCTCCTTATGAACCACAAGATGGTTATTGACTGTGCTGTTATCGCCTGTGGGATCCACGAAGGTTTTCACAACGTGATTACTTGGAACACATGGTGCTGATGGCAAAAATGCAATTGCTAACAAAAAGCCCCAGAGTCTGGCTATCCCCAGCCAGCACCGACCAGACATTTTCTTTGCGGTTGTTGATCACCCACAGCGGATGTCGATCAGCCTAATCGGCACCCACTTTTCTAACCAGCTTATCAACTCATTGGCAGCTTTCTTTTTTAATTGTTTAATCACACTATACACAAGTTAGGAAGAGTCCTTTTTTACGGAGGAAGAGTAGAGACCGGTTATGTGATGTATTCATACAAGTTTTCTTTTCACACACTTGCTTTACATTGCCCACTTTCACTCACGCATGAACAATCAATTTTTGGTTACAAAACCAAAACACTTTTTTTCACTCAAACGTCCAAGTCCAGCTCATTATTATTAAATATTAAATAAGTACATTAATAAAAAATTAGGCTACTTTCTTTGTTGTCGTTGTTTTGCACTATTCCCGAATTTAAGCACTTGGTTTTTTTTGTTAAGAACAAAAATGACACAAACTTAAGTTAACACAGCTCGATTTGATAAAATGTATATTTGAAGACCAGTTAAGTTTGCAAAGAGAAGTAAGCTTGTTTCTTTTCCGGTGGAAGCAGTAGTTAAGTAGTTGTACATCATGTAATGTAAAAATCATGAATCAAGTTGTTTTGTTGCAGCATGAAAAATGTCATGTTACGTTGTTCTCTGTTTCAACGCACATTTTCATGTTTCCTGAGCATTTAAATTGTAAGTTAGGGTCAACCAGGCAGTTATACTAATCACCTGCAATGTAAAAAAATCATTGATATTATTACCAAACGTTGGTATTAGAATACCCCAAATAATCATAAGTGATTGATTCTGTTGAAAAAAGGCTATTTTATAATTGGTGATGGTGTTGGTGTGGTATATCAAAAAAGGATTTGTAAATCTCATAATTAACGGAACATTTAACAGTTATCACATTAGTAGATCAGCGAAAATCACAAGGTAACATCTTTCGCGGAGAACGCAAGTCAACCAATATCCTGATCTGGACGGAGAACGATCGGTATTTATGGGGAAAATCGTTAGGGCTCAGAACAGACACCGACGACGACACCACCGCTTCCACAATCCAATCCACACTCCACACTCAACTCCAGCTTTTTCACCACTGGCCTATGAGTATGAACCACTTTCATTACAGTTTTTGCCTGTTGCGGTCACGCTGACGCTCCCACACACACAAACACACACAGACAAATAGCCTTTTAAAATGCTCTGGAGTTTTTTTTCTTGGAGAACTGTGTAATCGGTGCGGTGATGATGATGGCACCCTCAACAGTTCTGATAGTCAGAAAAGCTTGGATTACCAACCAGCCACAAAAAAACTAAATGCGCTAAATACCTAACCACTTTAATTAGTCAGCTTCCAACTTTTAAAAAAATGGTCCTGTTCTGAGGACGACGAATGCATGAATGATTTCGCGAGACGCGATTTCCATTAAGTTTTATCTGTCGCACCAAGAAGATTCGAGAGAGATAATAATAGCTTAAAAACATTTTTAGAAAACTGATTTTCAAATAGTGAGCTATATTACCAGCTACTCTCCTTTACTGATTTGCGTACGATGATTAGTTATTACTTATGTTATGACTATGACAGAACGGTACTTTATTTTACTAGCTGGCCATTAAATTAGCAATTCCTCCTTCTCCTTCCTTTATCGTGTTACAAATATTTAATGGGATTGTTGTCTATGCATGTAATGTTCTGTATTGGCTAAATGTAACGTAACGTAACACTCCACCATCATCATCATCAGCAAAAGCATAAAACTCATGCTCATTAATACTTGCAAAAAAAAATCATACGTCTTCTGTTCTCATACAAGTATCGTTAGTTAACTCTCTCAAGACTCTTAAGCCAGGTACATAATTGGGTATTTAGATGAAGAGGATGGCGAAATGTCTTTTTAAATCGTATTTTTAAATATATAGACTAAAAGTGTAACGAAAAAATGCCATTTTCAATTACTCATCATCATCAACTTCAGCTACTTGAAGCAGTTTCGCTTATTAGTATTTGCCCGGTAGTCATGGTTCATAAACCTTCAAATGCCAATAATTTCCATTCCAATTCCAACAAAAATCAAAGAAGGGTAACGGCATCAAAAACCAGTGTATTGTCCACTCTGATAGTATTACGTATTAAGTGCTATGGTTAGTTAGTTCATGAATAAATTATTTATCTAGCTCTTTCTCTCACTGTCTCTTTCACAAGTTTAGTGTGAGTAGCAAAAAATATTTGTCCCTGTTTCGTTTTCTTGCTTCTTTTTTTTGGCTTTGCATGCATGGCATGATGTCTCTCTCAATTATTTGCGGTTGTTGTTACTTTTGCCGTGTTATACAAATAACAAAGGAGGACGACTATAATATGTGGTATGGCTGGCGACAGAGAAATAAAAATGATGATAAATTCGATGATAGATGACTAATATTTGGTCTGACCGACAAACGTTCATAGTATTTATTTATACTTTTGTCGGTTTTCTAATGTACCTTGTTTAAGGTTTTTTTCCAAGTGGCAAAAGGTATGTTAACTGCCTATCCTATTTAAAAATTTCTCTACGTTGTCGTTTGTCATCGTCAATATCCTGGTTAATTTTTTCTACCATGCAAAGATTTCTAATCATGATCATAATACATAATACACTATTTTTAAATGTTGAACTATTTAAAATACAGTTTGAGCATTTGAGATCATTTTAGTAGACCACTTTTTCTTTTCATGTAAAATTATTGAAAGTTCATTAGAAAAAATAATCCGCGTTGTAATTGCAATGTTTTTGTTACAAACTTTATTTCCTGCTTGCTACAATTTATGTGTATCCATTTTTATTTGTTTTTTTGTTAAATTTTCAAAAACTGATGTCCAACTAATCGTTTTAAAGTTGTTTATGTAATTATTTCATATTTCCCTATTTCTATCTACGTAATTAAGGTACCTGTCATTTAAGAGCAGTGAACCTAGTCTGCCAAAAAAATAAAACCAAATTTTCTATAAATATGACATGAGCACATTTCCGCTACTGTGTGCGGTATGACATACACATTATAATGGAGACACTAACATATATAATGAGTCATAACTCATAAGTTGTTTTGAAACAAAGAAATGCAGAAATATATATATCAGAAAGCGCAGTCAACGCACTAAAAACACGGCTTTTTACAATAGACAAAGTGTTCACTTTATAATTTATCGATTTCACTACAAAACAGTTTATCTTTCAGCACTCTTGACGAGTGGACATTTTTTTGCCCATAAAAACATGAAAATTTTCAACTTTATGAATCCAGTTCATTCGTGAGTTTTTTTCACTAATTGGTCAACTTTTACAATATTCCTGTATCAATTATATTTAACATCGCCCCTTTGTTTGCACTCACACAATAACGTTTTTTTCTGTTTTCATGAAACCAACATTTGAGCATATATCTCATTATCTGATTACAATTTTTCACGTCATTATCAAACGATCCTGAATATTCACAGTTCGATGAATGCGTTCGTTCGTGAAGGGTAAAAAATCATATATAATGATTGATTTTATATCCTGGCTTATCACCATTATCATCCAAATCACACAAATTTTCGTCACCATTCAAACTATCTATTCATTCATCCCAAATTCGTCTCCATCCAGTCGACCACCCGCCTCAGCCGCAAATATTGGGCAATTACTTCACACACAAAAAAATTGCATTCACCTTTTGAACTCTAGGCACACACACAACCATACACCATCACCTTGCACCACCAATTTTCCTTTTTTAATTTGTAGTCTCAATCACCTAATTACCCATTTTAGCCTTTTCACTTTTCTTATATTTCACAATGCATGTATAGCTTAAGTATTTTGAAATTTTAAAACTTACTTGTGACTAATTCCTAATTTTTACACAACAAGCCATTTTTATGACCAACAACGCACATCGCACTTCTCACTCGTCTTATTACTCAACATCATCAACACCATTCTTTCTTCAACACAAACGCAACATGCAACACTCCCGACAATTGTTACCAGTAATTATTTTTATAACAACTACATTTTTTTCTCCTTCAAAATTTTTACTGCCAATAATTCATCTCCCTTCTCCCTACTTGTAATTCACCAAAAAAGTGAATGTCGATTTTTAATGATGATTACTCTTTGAAGCACTGCTGCTGCTGTTGGTGCTGATGCCTCTGATGCACATATTATATTACTATGTTACTATATTTTTCTGTATCGTTGTTTGTAAGGACTGTAATGATGATGTTGTTAAAGATGATCATGTTCATGTTCCTGTGTCCTCTCTATTTGCCAGTACGCTAGTTTATTGTACTTTTTTTATATCTTTTAGTTGGTAGTAATTTTGGGGATCCTCCGCCAACAAAAAATAACTACAAGTCCTACAACAGCAACTACAACTGCTATAACACACTACCACTATCATTATAGGTCTTCATTACTATTTTTTCCCATTTTTTATTACTACATCTACGATTACTGCTATATTTAAAAAGTAATAATAATAATAATGGTGGTAGTTAAAAAGTACAAAATAATTTCCTCCTCCTTCTTCTCGTCTTCTGTGAGCTGCTTGTTTTCTGTATAGCTTTTTGCTCCTTTGATTCTCTTCGTCTATTCTTCTCTCTCTCTTCCATCCAAAGCTTTTTTAATAATCATTCTCTCCTTCTCTCTCACTCAACATCACTACCACCACTACTGCCTGCCTGCCATATATACAACACATACCATCAATTCATGTTGTAAGTGAGTGTGAGGAGATGACGATGATGATGATGATGGTAAATAAATATGCTATGCTACCAAAACTAACCAGGGCTAGGAATACTCTACACAAAACACTGTACAACTCCAAGATACAATGTTTTGCCTATACTCTTGCTACCTTGTCTTGTCGTCTTGGGCATATATATTTCTCAAAGCATAAGAGAAGCAGAAAGAAGAAAAAAACACACACTATTTTTTTAACTTTGCTTTTTTTGCTATTTTTTCTATAAAGGTTTGGTTGGTCTTGGGGGTAGTACCTACCTATATGATATTCAAGCATACATTGTAGCAAAATATCATCTCTTTTCTAGTTACTTTACTTCTTTCGGATCACGATCAGGCTCACAGGCTGAACTGAAGGAGAGGAAGATGACGATGATGATGAAAAATATACATATTTTTCTATACAGATTTTTACACATATATTTTATACATCATGTACATATCTATTCTATAAGTTGTTATATAGAATTGTCTGTGTGTTTTTCATCATTTCGGGGGGAAGGAAGTGTCGCTGATGTTATTGTGAGTGTATATACCTACCTACTTTGCTTTTATAGTTGCATACATTGTTGTAACTCTATTTCTCCTCTCTGCCATCACATCACCAAATGCAATACGATATAAAATTCTTTACCCTCTCTGCTTGCTTGCTTTTTATATGTGTGTATGACTTTTTTTTAAACAGATTGTAGATTTGTAGATCTCTCACGTTCACTGTGTGACTCTCTGTTGTGTGTGTGTGTTCTGGCTCTCTGGCTCTGCTGACTACAATATCGATATAGATGTATACAGAAAATCTTTTAAATCCTTGCTAAAGAGTATACAAAGTATGTTATAAATGTACATTATATTTGTTATGTGTATACCTATATAGTGTTTTTACACAGAACTTGGTTTGGTGGTGGACGTTTTTTTCTTCTTCTTCTTTCAGTACACCTACCTTTTCCATTACATTTTATACCAACTTTGCCATGCACAATACTGTAAAGAAGAGAGCTAGAGACTTCGACATCTCCTCATCCCTTCTTCTTGGTAGCAGGCAGGCAGAGCAACGACGTTGCGTTGCGATGTTTGCATTGCATTTTGCTATATTCCTTGCTTACTTTACTGCTGCGCTTTGGTATAGAAGTTAGTTTTTTAAAAGAAAAAAAAAAGCAGGAGCAGTTTAGTTTTCCTTCACACTAGACTTCTTATTTTGCTGCCCTGTTTGCTTAAATGTTGCCGTTTGCCATTGCGTTGCATTGCCTTGCCTTTGCCACCGCGATACCATAATCATCATCGTGATCGCCGTCTTCGTCGTCGTCGTCGTCATCATTATTATCCTCCTCCTCGCCTCATATAGCAAGAAGGGGTAGTTTGTAGATATTGCATTGCGCTTTGCTACCACCACCACTTGGTATGTTACATGGACATATCATGAAAACAACGACGATAGGATTTTCGCCCTCTCACATATTTACTAAAATAATCGTGTTCCTTCTCTTGTGTGTCCTCAAATGTACTGCAATTGCTATCTCTATCTGTGAATTTTATAGGAGCGCACGTCACTGCTATTATATTAAGCAGTGGTGTGTGGTGTTTGCAGAGATGATGATGATGATGGGGATCATGGGGACAGTTTGGAATGCGTAGGCATATACATGTTATTCTGGTGTCCATGGGTAGTATTGTATACTTTTTTTGATATGATGATGCAAGCAATGCAAGCGTGTACAGCAAAGTGCATTGTAATCTTGAAACACAAAAGTAACAGGAAATTTACGGTATATCAGGTTGGAAATGCATGTCTGTCCGTCCATCTATGGAAATCATCGGGTGTTGAAATCACAATTGACATGCATTTTGAAATGAGGATTAAAAACTTTTTAATTGACACGGATGTAAAAATTTACATTTAAAAATTGTTCAAACAGATTTTGCGGGAGAGAGTAAAGTTTTATTTGATTTCATTTAAATTTATTTGAATTTAAATGCCTAGTTAAAACCCAAATCGTTATTCATTTATCTTGTTTTAGTTTTATGAGACTTGAGGTGATAATGTCAAGTTTTCAATGCATTTATAATTTCAATTTTCATCTTGAGCTCTTTGAACGAATGACGAATGTTCGTGTATGGTTATTGTAGCAAGACCTCGGAAGAGTACTTAATTTCTTGTTTTAATAATAAAAATACTATAATAATCAGAGAGATTCATGTCCATAGTCCATCCTCTATTGAGTTTTTTATTTTTACAAAACGAGCTTTGTTGTTAATGCATCGGATAAATACCCCTATAATTTCACATAATAAGTGCATTTTGTACACACTATAACGCATATTATTATTATCATCATCCATCGTGCCTCATCACTATCACAGTCCTCTTGTCCTGTGGTAGTAACGTTGTAAAGTGTGCATAACTGTATTACCCAAGTTAAAGTAATAACATGGTTTTTTCTTAGGATTTATCCTTAATTCAACAATGCCTTACCAGCACAGAGTTACAAAACCCAGGGTATAGTTTGCAGTAAAGTGAGTACGGAAAGCAAGAGCTTAACACAAACATGAAAGAC
>JAQFXM010003304.1:0-20730 GCA_034693345.1 Entomobrya multifasciata | reverse complement strand
TGAAAGTGGCAATGCTTGCTACTTACACATATTTATACACATGCCTAACCTATGAATGATACCCTACCATCTGTACATATGTTTATAATGGCAATATGTTTCTAAAGATATAAAATGTTTCAAATGTATTACGTTTGTAAGTAATGTTTTCTAAAAGAGTACTAGTAAGTATAACACTCAAAGTGCTAGCTTTGCAATGCATTTACATTTATGGATAGAATTCAATATATAAAATAAAACATAGTTCATAACACAAACAAGGGCAAGAATAGAGTGTGTATAATAGTAACCAACCACCAAACCCTAAAAGCCCTGCCTGAATTTTCAGAGAAATGTTATTCGTGTTTGTACATGTACATATGCGTACATTAGTCACCTGTTAGAATATACCACCTGAAATATTTTTTACTCAGTCGACCATCATCATTTGTTTAATTGTGTGAAACCAGAAGCTGCTGACCGATTGAAATTTATTTATTGAAAAAGAGATTTTATGCGAGTCCATTCCTTGTGTCTTGTGCAACTGCTTAATTGCAATAGTGAGAAGTTAATCCTAATTTTCTTGAGATTTTCCTGTATACACTAATTATTTAATTAAATTGACCAATATACGACGGTTGTGTTTGATAAGTTACTTAAACCAACATAATTTCGAAAACTAAGAAAATGTCACTTGTAAGGCCTAGCACTGAAGAATTTCGTAAACCATATATCTGTGATCTGTGCCCAAAAAGATTTGATACCACTGGCCACAAGAACGTGCACATCAATTCTCATCATCTGGGCCAACGCCCTTATGTGTGCCAATATTGTGAGAAATCATTTTTTTCTAAACCGAGCATGATGCTACATATTAAAAGTATACATGAACAAATCAAGTATCCTTGTCATACGTGTGGGAAATCTTATACGCAAATCGATGCCTTGAAAAGGCACGTTCAATTTGTTCATAAAGGAAAAAGGTCATTTGTTTGTACATATTGCAATAAAGCATTTCCAGCTCGCAATGCCCTGAATAGCCACATTAAAAGTGTTCATAGCGATCAAAAACATGAGTGCAATTTATGTAGAAAAGTTTATCGGTCTAGTAATGCACTATCAAATCACAAAATTCGTCATTTGGATAAACGTCACAAGTGTCCAACATGCTCAAAACAATTTTACACAAAAACGGAAATGAAATCACATGTAAAAACTCATGACCCAAACACTAAGTCTCTTGAATGCCTTGTCTGTGACAAACGCTTCGGCACAAATAATGGTCTCCGAATGCATAACCAGTCGAAACATACTCTGGTCGGAAGAAAGTCCTGCCTATTTTGTAGAAAAGTGTTCAATTCATCAAGCGACTTGAGCGAACATCTTCTTCGACATATTCAAGAAAGACCTTTTGATTGTGAATTGTGTGACAGTGAGTTTTACAAGTTCTCTGAAAAAACCAAACACATGAGATACCATACGGGTGAAAAACCTTTCAAGTGTAGCAGGTGCGACCAAAGATTTGTTGATACAAATGAGCTGAAATGGCACAAGCAAGCGCATATCAGTGAAAACTTCAACAGGTGTGTTTTTTGTGAAAGACAGTTTTCATCACAAGGTGTGCTTCGAGCACACATTTTAATGAAAATCAGAGAAAGTCCTCATTTTTGCGACCTGTGTCAGAAGTATTTTCCTTGGAAATATGATTTAGCGAATCATGTTTGTCACGATTCATCGAATAAAGTGCTGAAAGAATAGTTCATCCGGGAAAACTAATGGTACTTAACACCCTTTAAAAACTGTTATTTCAAAGGAACTAAATAATAAAGTTTCATTTTTCGAAAACATATAAAAGTGTTATTGTTGAATATTAAATTTCTGCAAAGCCAATTTGTTTAATAATTACAGTTATGTTTACATCGCCTTCCCTAACTGAAAGAATCAATACTTTCAATAAGTTTTTATTTCTTATTGGCGTATGTGGCTTAGTCTATATCAATATTTGTTCATTTTGTGTTTAAGCAAAGCTGTCACAAATCGGTGTCAAGTCCGACACAAAAACAAGGTTACTGACTGCGAGCTATTGATGATATTTAACATATATTCTACCTTGGACCGCCAAGAAAATACGAAAACTAGCCAGTCATGCTATGCAACAATGGTTAAATGCTACTTTCCTTATTTATACATCGGAAATGAGAATGTTCTAATGTACATCTCATACAGATTAGCTTACTGTTGTTTTTGGATTCATTAGTTTGCATTTTGTACGTACAACTAATTTAAGATACATTAGTACTAGATGAGGTATCATGTCCTATGATACCCCAACATCATGACGAGAGATATTCAAAGTATTAAACCATATTAAAATCGATAAAGAAGAAAATAATACAGAAATAAGATAGATAGAAATGTTTAATACATAACAGATCACAGCTAATATAGGCATCTGTATATATTATAACTTAGAACTTAAACTCCAGCCAACAACAGGACATCGCTTTTTATTATGTTACTCGCTCCTTTGCATGGTTATATTTTTTATCTGTGCAGTCAGTTTTCTTTATGCAATTTTTTTAAAAATATTGACATGTAAGTATACCAATCTTAAGATTTATTCAATTTTCATGTTCATTTTTAATTTTTAAGTTAAATTAAAACTGACAATTTCTACAGTTCACTTTGGCTTCAGATTATCGATCAATCGTTAAAAGTAATTTTAGTTTCGATTAATAGTAAGGTCTAAACGTATTAAAAAGTTCCATTCGAAAACAATGTTTTGTAAAAGTTATTTCCATGATTAAAGTTTTTTGGTTTACAAATATATCTGGATACTGCGTTTGTTCAAAATGGTTTAATTAACTTGTTGAAGTGGTCAGCTAAAACCATAAGAAGAAGCTGTATGGCTATGAATCGACGATGACTGATTTTATTTTTCAAACTTTATAAGGTATATTCGGTCGCTATGTTTTAGGGAAGAATAAACAACTACTCAAAAAACAACTATTCGACTCAATAAGAGTTGTTTGTACATACCAACGAGTAAATACATGAATTCAAAACAGTTAAACCAACTTAAAAGTGTTTTACAGATTTAAACAATTATAATTATTGACGATTCGACCTTGAACTACAAGCAGTAAATATTAAGAACTATGGATGATTTCTCCATTTAGCACAATTGCTAGAAAATTAGAATTACCATTAAAAGCAATTTATTACACTTGTGGGAGTCATAAAAGTTTACAACGAGTGTACATATTTATTTGGTTGCAAACAAATACCTGGTGTGTTAAAATAATACTGACATTTTTAAACAGGCAGTTTTACATCTTGGTTTTTCCATATCAGGCAAACACGGAATTCTATAGTATTAAGACTTTCGTGCGATATAGTGCACATTCATTGTAATGAATTGAAATATGAATTGTCTAAAACAGGTAATGGTTGATACTAGTAAAGATAGTTTTCGTCCGAAAACAATTCTTTGAACATTTAAAAAAGGTCGAAAAATTGTGGAAATCTTTATTTTCACAGCATCTAAGAGAATATTTTCTGAGTAATTGCTATTAATATTTTATATGATGCAAGATTAGTGCATTTTTTGTGTAATTAATAATACAATTCACAATAATTTATTGGTTTCTATACATAGGTAATATTTTCGACTTGTCCATTGGTGAATACATGAAATTTTATTATTGGTGCTTTACTACATTTTAAGTACAGGCACAAACCAGCTTACGTAAAACTTTAGATATATGTTAGTACAACTGCTTAAATTAATAACACTGAACTAACCCACGTATCAGTTAAGTTAATAAAGTAAGCCGCAAAAGCACTACTGTCAATTTCAAAAAAGTTACCAAATTTTATTGTTATTTGCTTAAGATTCCTTGTTTCTCTCAGTTCCCATTTTGTCCTTTTTGTGCAACTCGACAGAGTAGAAAACAATCTTTCTGTTTCCCTCTTTTTAAGTATATCACGTGATGTAATATAAATCGCAGTCATAAAATGGAATGCCAAAGCAGTTAATGCAACGGAAACTATTGACACCACAACTAACAGCAAGTAAATCATATCGTCAACTAGCTCGTATCCAACTGTGGTTGCCCATAATGCTATAACTGTTACCCAAAACACAGTTGTCAAAAGAATGCACGTTATTTTATGTATTTGACACTGAACTACATTAAATATCAAATAGTATTTAGTGTAAAGTTTAGTAAAATGTACATGTACTATTGACCCTTGAACACTTATCATAAAAATCTGAAGAATATTTGAAATGCTCTTACAAGCGAGCATTGTAGTTGTTACAGTGAAAGTCACTAGACGAGTTAGTTCTGAAACAAAATATAGTAATATAAACAAGCGTAACGCCTTATGTAGTACAATATGCCACAAGGTTTGCAATGTTGGATCTGGTAAAATATCTTGAAACACAGAATAGTAAGCATCAAAATCAATGATAATACATGTAATCGGAATGGTAAAAGCTAGCAATCCAAAAAGTACTACCGAAACAACAATAATCCAGTCAAGTAGTTTCGGCTTATGCTCATTAGATTTTGAAGCTTTTGGTTTGAATTTTGAAGTAGTTGAAGTATGAAGAAGTGTAAAATTTCTATCAAAATGCATGAATTTATTGAATACCTCGATAAACGAGTGGCCATCTTGTAAACCAACGATGACAACTACAATCAAGCAACTTATGCCACAGCCCACCATTAGGTATATAGCAACCATGATGGAGTTGAAATGCAAACGTGGAAAGATCCAGAGATGTGTAATGATTACATAGAAGACTGCTAGCGGGTATAGTGAAACCGAAACCTGCCCAAAAATCCATGGTAGCCATTGTCGAAGTGAGGTTTTGTATTCCAAGCCAGAAAAATCGGATTTCCAGTAGAACGGTTGAGATTCCAAGTAAAAGTATAATTGAGTTTGTAGTCGAATAGCAAACTTTTGCAATTTGGTCGTCATTGCTGAACGGTATCTTAAGAAATATTTTTTTGTTGTTCAGACAGCTTAAACCGCGATATTCTCATGCCTCTTTGGAATGCTAAATGAGTTTTATTTTATGGTATAAAGTTTTTTTTACTATTTTTGTACAAAAACACGATATGTTCCAGAAAAAACGAAATCAACTTTTGTTAAAGCACTTTTTGTTCTCTTGTTTGACTATTTTTGTTCGTTAATATTTTATGGAAAAAACTGGCAAACATTGCTCTCTACCTTGCTTTTTAACTACTGAAAGCGATGAAATCGCATAAGAAGTAGTCAATGAGATTACGAACCTGTCTGTCTCTCTGTTCGTCTGCTGTAGAAACTATTTTTTTAACCACTTGATCATTTGACACCAAACTTGATACACAGGCACCTTAGGTCAAGACCTTCCTTGGGATTGATTTTCAGACCCCAATGACCCCCCACCCCCGACCCGAGATACAGGGGTCAAAATGGAACATGCGTTTTAAATGGCAATTTCGTATCAACGATTCCGGCACAGAATCAACAACTGATCACAATGGAATCAGTGCTTGACCTCAATGACCCCTCCGACCCCAGATATAGGGGTCACATGCGCCTTGAACAACATAAACGTACATAAACAAGAAAACACGTTCTTTAACATAAAAATACGTACAAAACCGTACACATATGTGCATCCACACCTCATAATGCGCTGCTTTCGGTAGTTTATTCTGAGAATTTTACATTCTTCTTTTTATATTTGTTGCATATATAAACCCAGAAATATTGTACATATGAACCGAAAAAGTCCTTGTAATGTGCCAAAAATGACATGCTAAAATTTCAAAAAACATTTTTTTCCTTGTACTTATTATTTAAGTTAATATAAAACTAACTTTTATGCTTTCGATGTGAGTTAAACTGGTCTGCATTACTTTTTTAAATAACAAGTCGTTTCAAGACATGAAGAAAAAACAAAGTTGAATTGATGAACATATTATGAAATGTCATATAATGTAGTGAAGTCATGTCAAGAGAGGTTTTTGACCACTGGTGACCCCGTTGGTTGAATTTGACCCGTGACCTCTCGACAAAAATGATATGACTTGAAGGCTCTATCGAATTAAGCAATAAAACATTTTCGCCCATAAGCCAACATGGCACATTTGACCCCCTCCTGTCCACAAGGGTTTGACCCAGGAAGCTGAACATCCCTAGCAATTGACCGCTTGACCTGAGGAGTCTGTGTTTCAAGTTTGAAGAGAATCGCTTCAAGGATGTCAAGGAAGAGCATTTACGGCAGACGGACAGACAAACAAATTAATGTTATAACTACGATTAAATGAATGCATCTTCGTAATACACAATATTCAACAAAATCAATAAATCCCGGAAATTTATTGGTTTGGTTATGATAACTGACATTTCTTTTAAAAAAACACAGTAATAAATTTTAAAATAATATGAAACATTGCAATATCTAGCAAAGGTACCATAATCAATATCTTCTACCTACGAATTATTTTTAAGGTACTGTAATGAATATATTCTACATACGAATTGTTTTTTAGGTACAAAAACCAGTCAAACTAACATGTGCCAAAATTCAAAATCAAAAGTTTTAATTAAATAACCTTAAAAAATGGAGCTACCAAGTTGTAAGCATTGTAAAGACAATGGATTAACAAATATTTCATTTTTATATCCTTGTATTTACTTTACATTTGAAAGAAAAAATTTCATGTAAAATAACATTACAGAAATCATAATTTTTGTTAATGATGTGGCCAATTTCAATTGCATTTTGATAATTATTTCTTGACCAAACTAAATCTATGTAAACACTTTTAATATCTTTGAACACACCTGCATTACAAAAATAGACAACCAAAATTGTGATCTGAAATTGAAAGTGATGGAATACATCAAATGCTCTTAAGATGCTATTTGGCCCATTAAGATTTAAAAACATTTTTGCTCATTTTAGCTTGACGTAAGTCAATACATATAAGAACTGGGTTCACACGCCTTAAAAAACCTCGAGGTCTACACGTTTTGTCACGTTTGCGATCATGGTTTTTATGTAAAGCAACATATATTATTTAGTATAGTAATATTCTGAACGCATTACTAATTTATAAAGCTCTTCATTCCGACTACACTTCTGCAAATATTGCATACTTGCTCTCACCAGAACAACGAAATATTTTACGTTAGTCCTGTTTATCGTATATGCCAATTATTTGAACGTTTGCTGGTATATCACAAATATCATATCATATAAATCAAGTAAAGTGTTTCGTTTCAAATCGTAATGTTCATATTACGTAGCATTTTTACTTTTGGAATTAATACTTGGATCATAACGACTGAAAAAATTTGCAGGTGATTACGTTTTAAGCAGTAAAAAAGAGAAATTTTCTATTCTTCATGCTTGGATAAATTATAAAGCCATGACATATTTACTCAAGTTTCACAAGTGATCATATTTTTTGAATATCTTCATTGTTAGTTCTACAGGTCCAAAAAAAAGTTTTCTGATCATAATCATGTAAAATGGTTTTACCAACAGACCGGTGTTTTGAGAGAAAATGGAAAGTGGTCTTTAGAAAAAAAGACAAAAAGGTATTTCAGTTGTGATTTGAATAAAATATGCATTGTTTATTCGATTTTTACAAGGTACCAAGAACATCATTGTAAGTTTTATGTTTACGGAAACTGATAGTAAGTGTTACAATGTATTTTGGCAATGTGTTTGTCACTACATAATCAGCTTACAATTGAGAGGCATGTATCCAGTCTGTTACGAAGCATCTTCACAATACACTGCGTATCACGATACACTGCAATCATAGACATCTTTTGTGTTTCCATCACATCTTAGAACTTTCCATTTTCAAAAACATTTTTCACGAAACAAAAGGTGCTTTTGTAATGAAATAAAAAGTCACACAAAATGTTTGGAAACTGTCACAGTAAACATGATTATGATGAATATTGAACAACAACCATTTACACAAATGTTTCAGCTAGACGAGCTACTGTTGTTGTTATTCAGATAAAAATAAAAGAATGAAAAATGTATATTTTTTAGTGAAAGTTTGGATACTTTTATTTGTTTTTTTGTTTAAAAAATCAATAGAAACATTTCAATTTTTACTTCAGAATAGCTTTCCAATGTAACGGAATTCTAAATGCCATTTGTGCTATATCGGTATTTTGAGGAAGTATAAATACGCACTAGAGATTCGGTTTAATTATCAGTGTCTCAGTATCCCTTCAAATAACAGTTTTAAAAGCTTCTCTATTGAATAAATATTCCAATAGCAACTTTTCCGATTGAAGTTCTAAAGACATAGTAAAATGTCCCGATTAATCGTTGCTGCACTTGTTGCTCTTATTTCCGCAGTTGCCGCTCGAAATGAAAATACTAGTAGGTTTATCACATAAAAAAATTAAGACAACGGTTATATTTTTTATAAAATAATATTAATAAAATCTTATGCTAATATGTATATTTTAATTTGTTCCTCTTTTAAATAGATTTCGAATATCGAGTTCCTCCTCGACCAGCCTTTACTGCAAAAGGTACCACGGGTCTTCATTCCGGAAACACCAATCAAGCCAGTTTAAGCAATTATGGTCAAACCGGTGTAGGAACTGTTGCTAATGGACCCACTTTCATGGGCCAGGTTCCTCAGAACCCAGGAAATTACGAGTACTCAAAGCAACCTTTCTACCCATCCTATCCCCAACATTAATATCAAGGAAATGGATTAGCAAACTTAGGAGTTGGATCTGACTTCCAGTTTCTTGGAAGGCCTGCACTCGGTTCCGGATTTGCCGCAGGATTTCCTAATTATTTAACATTTTGTAATTATTTGTGTTTTATGATTTATGAAAATGTATTTATCACAAAAATAAATAAATAAAACATTTCAATACATTTTTATGAGCAAATAAACTCAATTCATAGATTTCATTTTACAACTGTTTTATATTTATGAACGAATTATTGTTATGCATTTTATAGTACGATCTTGCAAGTAATTTTAACATGGTACTTACTAACTATATCCAAAGTATTTATTATGACCAAAACCTAAATAATAATTGATTATTTAAAATATTTCATTACGTTATTATCAATTATATTGATAATAGCAATAGCTTGGCATCATATTGATTAATTTTTATAGTTCTCAATATTAATTGCACTATTTCATTGTAATATTTATCTGTAGTCATAGCCGAATATGAAAATGCATTGAATCATTTGATTGTTAATTTGAGTATTTCTGTAAGTTTTGTGTAATGTGTTACCACCAACAATTCATTCAACCTATGAAAAAGGGAAATCTTTCCAAAAACAGATGCGAGCGAAGGTCATGAAATTTACGGATATGTTGTACGATATAATGCAACCATGTAAGCACATCCGTATAAAAAAGTGGAAGTGCTACCAGCATAAAAACACATGATTCACTTCACACTCATACATGAAGACCTACTTTTGATATTATGAGTGCCTTTGAAAAGAGAGTGTTTCAATGAACCAGGTATCGGCACAAAATGATAAAATAAAAGCTTATGAACGTGAAAGGAAAAATTAAAGTGGTGAATTAAATGTATATAAGTATTTACCCAACATACAACAGATGTCAGGAAATCCTAAAACGTTTAACATTTAATATTTTTACGTCATGACCCAAGTATTAAAATACTTAAATCCTGAAAGTTATAAAAATCTCTGAATTCTATTGATTTCAAGCTTTTTGAGAATATTATTTCGGGCAATTTTATTTCACTTATAAGCTGTGATATTTTGGTATATTTCTTGCGGTTGCAATGCCTATGTCATTGGGTTTAAATCAACAAATCCTCATAATTTGTGTTTTTATTGTATTTTTATGCCCAAAAAAATATTGTTACCTGAGCTTGTTTTGTTGTAAACCAAAAACTGTTGGTTTTGATCATTAAATAATCTGCACACATGTAAATTTGTAGGTTTTGTTTCAAAAATGGAACATGAAAATAAGAAAAAAATAAATCGGACACACTTTTTTGGCCTATATGTAGGTATGACTGGGTAAATATATGTCACGAAATAAAATGGATATATTTCACGAAGATATCATTTATATATGAACCTGGAAATGTTCAAAATACTTTTAACTGTATAACTATGCATTTGGGCTTTAGCAAGAGCTTGAACTTCTAAGTTTCGCTTTGCATTAAACAAATTATTGATACGATAAAATGAATTAACGCTCAGTAAAATGTAGGGTGATTTGTGTGACGTTAGGTATTCGGGGTAGGTATGTTGGAAAATTATAGTGCAAAAAAATCCGCATCAGATGCTGGTTCTGCTGCGGTTGGATATTTAAGAATGCTGATAGACTTGTCGAATTATTTATGTACTCTGTTTTTAAGTGAGCTGAAAATGCAAAAAAATCTAAATTTGGTTTTTTCCTTTTAAATTTGGTTTCTAAACAATTTTTGCAACAGAATAAATTTGGAATTAAATGTGCGAAAATGTTGGTGCATATATCACTCATAATTTGACAATTTCCGTTATTCTGGTAGATACGGTATGAGTTATTCTAAGGTCATTCCAAGCTTTGGCGTTTCAACAATACGTTTTTCATTAAATAAGTTGAATCTAACATGTAATAAGTATTTAAAGTGCTGTTTAAGTATCATTTTTCCATGTGTTTGTGTTTGTATTTAACTATATTTTAGAGAAAAATTTATTGCCCAATAAAATGTCATTTGATACTGATAATGAAATTTGTGTATAGTTGTACAGGCTGTAGTAATTGCAACTTTAAAATATTTAATACACTGGCGTGGCTTGAGTCTAAAAATAAAAATTCGTCTCAATACGGCATTCGGAAAATCATTTCCAGTGATGCAGTTAGCCTAATTATTATAAATCTCGGAATGTATTTGTGTTAATATAAATAAATAAAAGGCAAACATTTGGCGTCTCTTGATAACATATCGGGACTGATACTTCATTGTACTAATTTTGATTTTTTAAGATTTCCCCGATATTGAATATGAGTTTAATAATGACAACCGATGCAAAACCAGGACTTTTTTATTTGCTACTCGATTTTATTTTTAAAATACTGACTATTACACAGTACAAATTATATTTATTTATAACTTACATATATGTATATTTAACAAAAATATATGCATAAACAAATACGATTTTTCTACTTTCTCAATTGTAAAAAACTGGAGATCTTAAAACTTTACATGTTTTAAGATGAAATTGCTACATTTTCTATGAAGCATTAACTGAAATATGATTTGTTAATGAGTAAAACTTTGAACATAAATTGTAATTCTTGAAATCAGAGTTTTTATTATGAATTCAATATTACAATAATTAAGTTGCTACTTAATTTCAAAAACAGAGAATATTTCTCCATATTTATTTTCTGATGAATATCATTTCTTCAACAAATGTGTTATTCTTTATATTACGACTTGTACCTTCAGAGAACATTTTTACCGAAAAAATACGACTAATATCGCACGGAGAACTTTGTTTTTTTTACTAATTTTCAATCAATTAATTTTTATAAATCCTTGACGAAAAACAAATGCAAGAAAGCGATAATGAATTAATCGCTAAGTTTAAATGGATTAAAGTATAAAACAATTCGATTGTAAAAAAATTAATAATACTATTCTAAAGCTACACATATTACCCCCGGTCTAATTAAAATATGTTGCACTTCCGGTTATCCGCCGGAAATGGATTCATAGCTGATCCCAAAGGACATTTCCATGCTTCCACAAATTCTTTTGAATTTTGCAGGCTTCCCAAAACTCGAAACATTCCTGGAGCATGATCATCTTGTTTCATACTATCACGCAAGGATACTAGAGTACTCGTCTCGCACCACATCTAAAACAAAGAACATCTCTTTAAAAAGTTTCCTTTTCATAGACTCAATCAAAAATTGCACTTCATTTTTACCTGGGCAAATCCCAAGAAAAAGAGTTGATCATTCGTAAAATTCTTCAGCTGTTCAAGTCCATTCATATCATACTTAAAAAATGTTGATCCCCTAAAAGCATTGAATGCGCCCAGTAATCCAGCGTTATCTGGGATATTTTCTCCAAGTGTCTTCAAGCCATTTAGCGTGATATTTTCTTTACGTAATACTGGTGTACTAAAATCACTGTACTGATCTACTAAACATTGCCCAGATGGTGTCAAGTCTCCATTTTCCAATTCTGACCAACCAGGTCCTTCAAGCCCGTGTATTATTTCGTGTCCCAAAATGCTTCCAAGTTTTCCATAAATTAAAGCCCTAAACCGTTTGTTAGAGATTAGATAAGTTTTTCAATTTATCAATAAAAAATAACTTATAAAAGATACATTTCTTACGCTGGCATAAATAAATCGTAAAATGGCAGCTGCATTATTCCAATTGGAAGGTCTGAAACCAAAAATTAAAATAATTCGTACCTGATTTGATGATGAAAATTAATTTACTTTCTCATGCTATATACCGATACAAAAAACCATAACCGTACAAGTTTAGCTATATTAGTTGACAATTTAACATTAAATAAATTTAGGAACGTATTTGGGAATAAAATGTAGAGAACAAAGGTATTTAAAAATAGTTAGCTTATATCTTCCCATCAGATATATACGAGGCTCAGTCATACCTGATTGATTTTATGTGAAAACACTGCTAAAACAAAATAATAACAAAAGTGATCAATAATAATACTTACAAACAGAATAATCCTTGATCATGTTGTATGCTCCGACATAACCAGGGAATCTCGTCCATTGACTGAAATCAAAGTATAAATTGAACCAGTGTGTATCTTTGTATACAATATGTGTCTACACATGATATATAGTAATTCACATTTTAAAATACTTACCATTCATCGTCATAAATGGTTAATTGTTGTCTAAGTAGTCCAAAAGACTTGTCAACTGCCCACTTGTTAAAGACCATGTTTTGTTCAAGAAATGTAGCTGACTCATCCATTTGAAGCTTGGTCATTAAAATATAATTTGCAATGAGACAAACATTTAGATTTAGATAAGATGTAATTATTAAATATCACAACTTACCCCTTTATATTCGAACTGGACCATATTTTCATCTGAGGTATTCATCCATGATGGATAACCCAAACATAAACTTGTTAGTGATGTCTCAAGTTTTGTCAAATATTTATTTAAATAGGGTTGGTTGGAACTTTGAATTAATTTTTGCAAGGAGACTTTTAAGTTTGTAAATGTGATCTCAGCTTGTTTAAACTCTAGCTTGTTTGAGTTAAATTCAGTTTGAACAAATTTTTGGCCTACGGCAACATAAAACTTTTCTTGTGTCATTTCAGCACATATTTCATTTCTACCTTGAACACTTGTTGTGCCGCTCAATCTATTCTCAAAATCTCTGAGTAAGTTTATAAGTTTTGTGTGGCCGGATAAAGGTATCATTAGTAGGGCCATTCGAAAACCCAAATAATTAGCTAAAGCATCTTTTTTAGTTTCAGTGATAAATTTGGCCAAATTCAGAAGATATGCAACGTCACTGACAACAAGTGGTTCGTCACTTCGAATTAGGATTCTTGCGTTTTTGTACAAAGCTTGTAGTAGTTTTGGAAGCTGCAGGTCATTTTGAAATGGATGCATACTATTGTCGAGCACCATTTGAATTTTTGACAGAGAAGTATTTGCAACATTACTGTCAGCCTTCATGCCTAACAAAAGTTTTTCATACATACTCAATTCGTTAAAAGGTTCTCCCGGGCTGGGCAATAGAATTCGCACTAGTACTGCATTTGAGGCTTGATCGTTAAGATAAGTTTCATTGATGTCCGTTTTCCCTTGAGACTCAAGGAAGACTTTGGAAATATTAACAATTAAATTTTGTAAATTTTGAAGCGACTGGAAACCTTTAAATATATTATTCGAGTTTATAAATCCGTCAATAGTTTTAAGAGAAGATGATGATGATGATGGAGGTTTAATAAAAATGGTGTTTTTCTTTTCTTTCCAATATGGATATTGATAGGATAACACGTCAAGCAGCGCGGATGACTGAAAGTGACGTTTCAAAGCTACAGTTGATGAAATCCAGTCGAAGCGAGATTTATTCCAGGTTCCATTATCATACAAAATAGGCCAACCTCCTTGTTTTTCTAGAATGCTCCACATGAGATCAACCGCAGCTTTATCATCTATTTCATTTGTTTTATTTCCAGTCGAGACACATTTTCTGTAAAATACTTTTGCGTCATCGAGAGGCTTTGGTTTTGAAAAACTTTTACTTGGTGCTTCAAGAATGCCTTTAAAAATGAATAAGGTAGGAAATTAGCAACCAGTTTTTTCGTTAAAAATATTTTGGAAAACTTACTTATCACTCGTTTCGTAATTTCTGCTTTCAGCTTACTAAACACAGACCACTCTGGCATGTAGTCCGGTTTTGGATTATTTTTCTGCCAGCCTTGGCAAGCATAGTCGTAAAAGTTGTCACAGGGATCCACTGATTGATTCATTGAATTCACAATGTCGTCTATTCAAAATATGCACACCCAAACAAATAAATTTAGGTAGCTATTACAGGTAATTTGTAAACACATTGTTTATTTTTGTCCAGAAGCCTTACCGATGAAGCTGCAATCGCTAGTATCACAAGACTCATTCCAAGAGATAGCCACATTTTGTATAAAGTCATTCTGTGCCGAAATGGAAGTCCAATACGGATCTAGACATCAAATTGTATTTATGTTGAGCAAAGCAATACTTACCTAATAAAATGGAACTGTAATAATATTAGTGTGTACTTTCGGTTGTGAACTCGAATGAGGGAAAATATGGTTGAGTATCATATATAATTGGTGAAGAAGAATCTGAATCAGTGGCGGAATGTGTCAACTTGAAAATAATCATTACCACACCTAAAAACGTGACAAATATAATCCACCATCCGCAGATCCCTAATGTGTTAGTGCTGATAAATATTGAAATATTAACAAAAATTCGTTTAAACTCAATTATTAGGTTTACGTAGTTTGCTAAGCTGTAAGCCCTTAAAATAATAATAACCTTTTCTTTACGATTAGACGGTTTGAAATGCGAGGAACTACATGTGCTGGTGTTCTTTGGTCCGTTTCACTATTATTTATCCATGATAGAGGAATAGGCTGTTCTAAATGTTGAGATGATGCCATCATAATGAAAACGCTTAACTATTCCCCTCAAATATACGAACTTTAACTTGTTATGGCAGCTTCTTATCTGTCTCAGTTTGGTAGTAAGATTATGACTAAGTTTGTTCAAATGTTTTGCAATGAGTCTTAAATAAAAAACCGATACAAAATGTTGTGGACCACATGAGAAATTCTCGAGTTAAGTGTTTCATGTATGACATTTACCTGAGTTTGCCGCCTATGACAATGTAATAATATAATTACTAGATGTCTTTATTTGTGGTTTTGTGCATTACGTAATCAATGTTGTTGACAAACTCTGAGCGTTTGAGAACATTTTACTGGATATAGATTTCGATTTGACATTGAAATGACTTGTTGTTGCTTGGAATTCCACGAAGTATTGATGCTGTAAGTGTTATGCTCTAAGATTTAATACCAGAAAAAATTACTGCACTACCATGTTTCTGCATTGAGTCATTCATTTGTATTCAAATGATCATGCCACTAGAATGTACTTTTGTTTTAAATGAGTCGTTTCCGAGAAAGGTTTTAAACTTTCTTAGTACGGAACTGCTTAAGTGGTAAGTGATTAAACATACAATGTGTTAATTTCACTACTTGCTTGCAATTTTTGTTTAAGGTCTTGAAAATACATTTAGAATTGCTTACGAGTACATTTATATGCTTTCAGCGGCGAATGAAGAAATTTTTTTAGCATGAAATGGTTTTCTTTACCCTAATGCGCAGAACTACCTGTCAGCATTGAATGTATTTTTAGTAGCGTAATAATTCAACCTTGTCATTTTACTTTGCATACAATGCAGGTATCTAAAAAGACTACGTACAGGCTTACTTGGTAAGCGTTTTTAAGAAAGTTTTAATTTTTTCTTGTAAATACTATCGGTGACGCAAGGCTATTGTGTAGCACAACTTACAAAACAAGATTTCGTGACTCAGGTCAAAAACAAGTGGAGATAATTATTGGTAATAAATGCAGCATTTATGGTTGTTACCATGATATACCACAATATGTGTAGTACATTGTATAGCTACGTTTGTAGAATATTTCGGATGAAGATAATGCAAATCAATTTATGAACTCATCATGAAAATTCTCCTGCTTATACTCGTACAAATTACTGGTTTTGCATTAATTGCAGCTGTTGTTACTGGGATTTTAGAAGAAAAACGAATACGGCAATGCTAACCTGAGGTGAACGAACAGCAATTTATTTTCAGCCTCTGAAAAGGATATCTTTATGTACTAAACTTAATATGGAATAGTTTATCAGTAAGTAAATTAATTCCTCATGAGATCATTTATTACGAAGATGAATTCATTTCATCGTAGATATAACTTTAGTTTGTTTGTCTGTCTGTCTCTCCGTCAGTCTGTCTCAATGCACTGAGTTGACATAATTCAAGCGATTCTCTTCAAACTTGGCACACAGACTCCTCAGGTCAAGGGGTCGATCGCTAGTAGCTTCCGGAGTCAACCCGTCTGGGGGCCGAAGGAGGTCAAAGGTGCTATGTTGGCTTATGGGCAAAACCTTTTATTGCAAATTTCGATAGAGGCTTCAAAGTAGATCATATTTGTCAAGGCACCATGGTTCAAATCCGACCAACGGGGTCACCAGGGGTCAAAAACCTCTCTTGACATGACTTCATGATATTTCTTCACTACATTACATGACACGTCATGTAATGTTCATCAACTCATCTTCGTTATCTCATCATGTCTCGAAATGACTTGTTCAGGGAAAAATCTTTTTGTACAACAATTTAGAAAATCGTGAACTAATTAATCTCGCTGGAGTGTAAATGTGACACTTTTGTACCAAATTTCTCTGTCTCTTAGAAAATCAAATGATTTGCGCTTTTTATAATGCAAATCCTTAGTTGGAAATTTTTCCATATCATTCGGCAACGTTGTATTTTTTTCATACGCACTACGTTCAATGTGCACTGCATTAGTCGTAATATTCACCAATTTTTTTGCGATATTTGGCCTACCTTGTCTGTCAACTGCCAAATTGATTTCAATTTATCGAGACTGTATCCGGCGTCTTGCCCTTATTATGATGTTACTGAAAGCAAATGGCATGAGATCGAAGTACAATAGATTATGTAATATTAGGTGACATTTTTGTGACTATTAGATTATTTGTCTGAAATGTGCATAGTGTACCAACGAGGGTTAAACTGATATGCGGACTGTGTATTGCAGGTAAGCTAGAGCTCATCACAGTACCGTAATTATATTTAATATATTGGCGATATACAAATAAATTACAGGGAATATATGCATAAATCGAGCGGCCATTTTGGAGATAATTACAGGGGCAATTGATTCGTAAGAAAAATAAATGCGAAAATATTATTTTCCTCTTCAGGTATCGTTTTAAAATATCTTCCGGGTTTTGAAGACCACTCTTCAGGGGCGAGAAATTGTATGCTTCAACTGAAAATTCCACGGTTATTTTTTGTGCTTTCATCAAATGAAACTCGGACCAAAGATTTAAGCTTATATTTCACTGCAGTATGTTTACTTCTACACGCGCTGTTATCCTCTTTCTCATATTCTCCGCTCTCCGCAATATCAACAGCGACATAATAGCCATTCATCATCCACCTTGTCATCCTCGCTGATATCCTCAACACTATCATTACAACGTTCCTCTTTTATTGGAGTTCTGGTGAAATGCACGCTGTATGAAAATAAGCAAACACTCATAATAAATAGCACAAACAATCATAATAAATAGCACAAACAAATTAGACAAATTACTTCATGAATTATGCAAAAGCCCAAAGTGTGTAGAGTTTTTTCGTCTTTGTAAGAACTTTAGCATGTTGGGTAGCAATAAAAAATTGACGAAGAGAGCTCTCTGCACGTGTTGATTGCAGTGTGTGGTCATCTCGTGCTTTGCTTGATATTTCCTCTTTCAATGTTCTATAGCAAGTCAATGTTAAAGTATATTCCTTCCCGGTATGAGAATACGGTTGCTATAAATTTATTTCATTTGACCGAGATGGACAATTTGAAAAAGTGATGATTTTTCTTATAGTTATAATGGTTTGTCAAAATATTTCGTGAAATTTTTTCCGAATAGCACAACTTAAGCGAAATAATTTAATTTTCAGTAACCAAAAAATGTTAGTTGTGGGAGCATAATAAATTTCAATGCACCGAAATTGTATGAAAATATCCACAAGTCGTTCATCCATAATGCAGTAAATGCCACGACGTTTCGAATAAGTATCGAAAAGTTAGTGAGTTGAAAGCGAGTTAAAACTTAATATTCGAATATTTAAAACCAAATATTATATTGATTTGAATACGAGCAAATGTTCTGGATGAATATTTTGTTGTTTTAACAACTATAAACGTCTAGAAAGCTGTACAAATATAGAGTTTCTGGGATAACCTATTTTTGAATGGTCGAATAAGTACGTGATTGAGTAAAGAGAAAATACGTTTTGTAAGGAAGTCGTTTGTTAAATGTATTTCAGTTAAATCATGTTAAAAATTTAAAATAAGTAAATGTGACGTAGAATCAAACCAAAATCTTTATTACAGAACTGCTTTAATGAAAAAAATAAACAAACTCAATTTACAACATACCAAACATTCTTTGGTATATCATTGTAAGCTACATAGATATTTCACGTGTCATATTGCACCTTCTTTTTTGACCTGAGTCACTAAATCCTGTTTTGTGAATTGTCAAAGAAAAAGTATACAGGCTCCGAGCATTTCAACTAAGTGTAACACGCAGCAGAAAAAGAAAAGAGCCACTACATCAATATTTAAATAACGAAGATGACTAAAAATTAAATCAGTTTGATCAATACAACTCAAGTTTACACAATGTAATGAAAAAAATTGTTTTAAAATATTCGACTAAAACAATTCTCCAATTAGATTTTGACGAGTCTTATATGGTTTAATAATTTGTAACTAGTAAAATGACTATTTTAATTTCGACAAGTAAAATTTCGATTAGCGTTTTTCGACAAGAGGTAACACTCCAATGATGACAAGTCAAGTAGCGCAGATGACTAAAAGTGACGTTTTAAAGCTACGGTTGATGAATTCCAGTCAAAGCGAGATTTATTCCAGTTTCCAATTTCATACGAAATAGGCCAACCTCCTTGTTTTTCTAGAACGCTCGACATGGGACTAGACGCTGCTTTTTCAACCATTTTCACGTGTGTTATTCCCAGAGGAAACGCATTTTCTGTTTAAAAAAAAGTTTGGCGCCATCAGTCATTAATTGGCCAGCTTTACAATTCAATTAACATGAAAATTTTCCAAGTTGTCCAACAGACATGTAAATACAAAAAATTGCTGATATGTCGCTTTTATAGCCACGTAGTAAAACGTTAGCTCTAAATTTTAAACTTTCGT
This sequence comes from Entomobrya multifasciata, assembly GCA_034693345.1. Lineage (NCBI taxonomy): Eukaryota > Metazoa > Arthropoda > Collembola > Entomobryomorpha > Entomobryidae > Entomobrya > Entomobrya multifasciata. The sequence goes on along the minus strand of JAQFXM010003304.1, from coordinate 1,151 downwards.
GTGAAATATATAGGTAAAATTATACGTATGTTTATGCATGATAATATGTTGGCAAATAGAAGCAAAACACATTACACAATTAAATTTACAATCTTCATTATCATTTTATCATCATCAGCTTTATCAATAAGCAACCGGCATACCATATCATATTATAGCATACCTTGCATAAGTAGAGTTGAAAGAAATCACAGTGTTTTAGTCATTTTTAGGTACAGACGACATGTTTTTTAAATTTTTCGATCCTCCTCGTATGCAAATACCGATATTATATATTTCAAGTCAAATCTCCTGTCCAGCGCTGAGAAAATTCAGGCCAAGGGATTTTGGTGTCTAGCTGAATGCAGCTGATGTATTCAAAGTGGTCCCTAATAAATGTCCGTTGCTAAGTCAGCTACTACATTGAAGTGGCGCGAATATCGAATATACGTAGGGGATTATGGCTAAATGTGTACACTTTTGGTCACAGATAATTTCGAAACTAGTAAATGTATTAACTAGATGGTAATACCTCTGAACAGCCAATGATCTAGAGTAAGTTACTGCAAAAACATTTGGGTCTAGCTTTACGGACTCATGAGTAGCGGAAAAAAGCACAAAAAGTTTACAGATGAAAGAAATCCTTTTGAAAATAGAATCTAAACTTTGAGCCCTGTTTTAGCTATGTGTTAAATAATTTTTTGTCAGCTTCTGAGATACAAAGTTTCCCTTTTTTCAGAGGATTATAAAATGCTCCTCCTTACTTCTTAACCTTCTCTGAAGTATTTTTAAAACGCAATTAAAAAATGGCTCATAGAGTGTTAAAAAAGGCAAAACTTTGAAAGTTAGTTGAAATTCCTGAAAAGGATAGGGAACCAAATATTTTCAAATTAGCAAGATTTGTAGTGCTTTTCACGGAGAGTGTTATCATAATAATAGTTAACACATTACTCCACTTATTTTGATGTACTAGGGTACTGTAATAAAATATTCAGTTCAGCAAGTTCGTATGCGCAAAATAGAAACTCGACAAAAATCGTACCTGTATTTTTTTAAGAAGACCAAGTTTTTTGGCCAAAAAACAATTGTAGCATAAAAGTACATTCAAATTAACGTGTTTAGTATCAAAACTTTGATTCGAAATTTATGATTTAGAAAACTGTAGCAATCCA
>JAQFXM010003303.1:0-20739 GCA_034693345.1 Entomobrya multifasciata | reverse complement strand
CTGAGAAAAACAAATTATTTTGACTACTTTTTGAGCTAATTAGTCGCAAGTTCCCTATATCCTGTTGTCAGGTTTATCATCATGATGAAAATGTTCATACACGAGCGCATTCACACTTTAGCACAAAAGAATTCATATATTTTATGTACCTACATATTATTTACCAAAAGTATTCATGCATTTCCCCAAACAATTCTCCTAATTGTGTATCACCGTCTGCTCACTTACTTTGTCATGATAATTGACCATACCACACTAATGTAAAGCAATAGTTCAAAAAAATGAGAAAAAAATCCCTAATTATTTTGTTTACGCATTCAATATTTAAAGTGCACACGGCACACAATCCATTTCACAAAGTTAATTTCCCGTATAATATTATGTTATGATTGTTTAACATTCGATAATTTATAATTTATACTACTGCATTGGTATTGGTACTTGGTAGCGATCTAGAGATTTCCATTTTCCTTTTTTTTTACAAAATCACATAAACTCTGGCTGCAAAAAAGTTTGCATCACTAATTCAAATGCTGCTAACCAATGAATCTCGCTTGATCTATCTGTATGCTTTAGTGTATGAAATGAAGTCACCCGATTTACTCTTGGGATTGAAATACTTTCCATCTATCTTGCTTACAAACTTTCAATAAAACTTGTGGAAAGTCAAAGTGAAGGAAACGAGAAGACGAATGATGGCATCATGCTAAATTTTACCGAGTAAACCAAAGCAAGGTTTATGATGCAATGTTGTAAGTTATACTAATGTATATTGTGTTGTGTTTGTATTTTAGTAGGATGGAAATGCAAATGTAAAGTAGTACGACAACGACAGGTTTGCAACTAAATAAATTAGTTTTATAAATAAAAAGTATATTTACTATTTGGCTATGTTAAAGTTAGAATATTTTTGACAAAATAATTTGTATAAGGAGGAGGAATTAAGTTTTGGAAATTTTAAAATAAAAATGCAAACATTTAATTTACTCACACACACAGAACGTCACCACCACAGATTAAAAAATTGTATGATACATAATAACATAATGAATATATGAAATGGTCAACCTTATACATAATTTACTAAAACATAAAAAACGGAAACAGGTTATTATGCATTTGTTGTAAAGAAAGTAGACAAAAATGTGACCGGTTAACTTTCTTCGTCTCACTATTTTGCATTGTTTAGGAAATTTGCACAAAATTGTATTGTTTCGCACCTGCATGATAACTTAAATTTTCATCAAGTTATTTGTTTGTTTTGATTTGTGCTACAGTTTCATGTATCTTTAATTTTTGAAAAAGGTAAAAATTTAAAAAATCTCGGCCCAAAAAATGTTAGTTTTAAGGGTTCTACAAAATTAAATTAGCAGTATAGAATGATGATGATGACGAGACTTGAAGAATAGTAATGTCAATTTGTTTTACCCTACCTTGGTTGATTAATCGATATATGCTTTAACTATCAGGTAATTAAATTAATTTTTGTGTGTGTTTATTAGTCAACCACGAAGTAAAACGTGTGTAGCCAATAAAAACCTTCGTCGTTGTTTAATGCGAGGGCTGAGTTTAATTTCAGGTTTACGATCTGCATCTGAACTGAAGGACATTTTTTGTTTTTGTATTACAAACTATGATATATAGTCATCATGGTTTAATTCTCGCTTTGTCAACATTTTTGCCTAACATACTCTTGAACAAGCATGTTGTAGTTGTAGTTGTGGGACAGCAGGAATGGATGAACAATGAATGCAGTTTAGTCAGTATTCTTGCTGTTTTAAATCCACACTGCATTTCATAAAATTAATTTTTAATTGAAATTATTATGTCATAAAGTTATTTGCAAAAAACGGAGATAAATTCTTGATTGCATTTTTATCTAAGGTACATAGGTAGATCACTGTGGTATACATATTTTAGTAGTCTTGCTTGCTTTTGTGTAGGGGTTTGCTTTGTGATACCATTTTTTTTGATTTCACATTAATTTTTGCAGAAGTGCCAAATGAACAAAGGCCAAGGAGTAAATAGCACGCACGCTTGGCTTTTAAGTTGCAAGCTAACGCTTTTCTTTGCAAAGTATGTAAACAATGCAAGCACATGGGTTTGTTTTGTTGGAATGTGTTCCGCGGGAAAGCGCATTGACCATCTGTTTATCATGTGCATTGACTTTTCTTTAGCTGTTTTGCTTTGATGCTTTCTTTCAAGTTTGATGGAGGACTCCGCGTGAAACAAACATAATGCCAATGCCCTAAGACTAAATATTATAAAAATTAAACTAGATAAAGTAATTAGGAAATTAGGATTTATGTAATTAAACAACTGCTCATTGTCGGATTGTCATTCTAACATCCAGTATTGGAACTTGCTGTAGTAGTAGCTGGGAATGGGCTGCTGTAGTCTTTTCAGTGACGCGATTGGCAACGCTAAAAGCCCATGTGCATGCGATTCATTAAGGTGTAGAAGAACTTGATTGTGTAAATGTGGCTAGTAATTAGTGATTTTCAATGAAACACAGACCAAAATGTCGTACAGTGCTCAGATACCGGGCTCGTCGCATTTTACAAAGTATGAATTTCCAGAAAATCAAATGCCCTCGGCTGGCACGGCAGTGCAACAATCATGCTATTCTTTTATTGAAAAGATTTCGGGTTTAACTAACCCAGTCAGCTTGCAGCATGATGTCATGTATGCAAATGCATTTGCAGCAATTATCGATCAAAATGATTTGTGTGAAAATGACACGCCACTGGCGTTAGGCTGCGTAGGTCATCGAATTGACAAGGAATTCCCGTTAGAGTCAAAGACGCAGATGCCTTTACCATTGGTAATGTGGCCTACGAAAACTGATGGAAACAAGCTTGATGAGGTGGATATGTGTGCTAAACCAGTTTTAAACTGGGAAGGGTATATAAATGATTTAAAGACGCCACAAGGGACTTTAACATTGGCTAGAAGTAACTTTAATGGAAGGTAACTAATGCACTCATCTCATCGTTTCTTTTCCTGCTAGTTTGCATTATGCACCATATTAATTCATTAAACATGCATTCTGATGATCATATCAATATGTTTCTTTGTTTCTGACATAAACAGAATTCATTTGACATCTGAGGCTGAGCCACAAGAGACACAACGGACGCAGGACTTCGATCTTGATACAATTCTGGAGGAGCCATCGACAAGTCCAGCTGTCACGAAGCGATCCAGAACTGAGACTACTGAAGTACCTGTTAATGATGACGATGATGGAGAAGATAACATTCTGGAGCAAAGTGATTGTGAAATTGAAGATCATGAAACATCGGTGGTGCCACATAGTAGCTTATCCAATACTAATCCTGAAGGCCAAAAGAAAGATGAGACAATGAAATGCAAGAAACGAACGAAAAAACTAATTCTAGCGGAGAAAATGGAACGGAAGTCTCCCAAGAAGCAGGTGGAAACTGAACACTCAAATCTCATGAAACTTGGAAAAATCAAGATACCAGCCGCAAAGCCAAAGAATGGAGAAACTCCAACTTCTTCCAGCGCTGATAGGACTGAAAAGGATAAATTGACATATTTGTTGTATAGAAAACTAAAACATCAGCCAAAGTTGAGAGTTGAGGGTACTTGGAACCATTTGTATGGAGGATTTGCAGGTGCTTGCTGCTTTATGAAAACTGGAGCTTCTAGAAATCTTAATCTCTTTTTAGGAAAAGGATCTCAACTACGTAAGTTTACTAAACTGAATTACTCTTTGTAATTCTATAATAAAAACAGAAATTTTAAAACGTTATTTTATGTCATTGAATCGGTATGATTGTTTTGTTGTGTTTCCAGGATCTGTAAAATTAGACAATGCAAGTCCATCATCAATATTTTCTTATAAAATTGATGCAATTTGGGAAGAAGATGATCTGCCTATGAAACTTCCAGAGTGTGCTAACCGTGATCCCTTTGATGAGATCATTTTCCAATTAGTCCCTAGTGAATATTATCAGTTATTGGGAGTAAGAAGAGGAAGAAGCATTCAAATCTATAGTACTGAAGATGAAGTTCCACTTTTCCTAGAATCAATTCCCAACTTGTTTTACGGAACAAAGGATTATTTTGATAAGTTTGGCGTACAAAAGAAGCCTTGTTCACAGAATCCACTCCTCTGTGGATTCGATTTTAATCCAACTTTCGGTCCAGAAGTCATCACGATTGACGAGAATGGAGTTGTAAGGATTTGCGATTTTAATCAACGGTAAGCAGAAAAATTTGCTTAAATCTATATATTATTATAGATCCTATTTCAACCTATTGTGAAGAATTAAATCTTATGAATTTTAAATGTCATAATGTTCATAGGTCCACTTCAGATGTATTCGTCTTACCAAATGCAAGACCTCACCAATACACTCCTCCAGACTACCCAGTTTTCAATGTTAACGCCGCAACAGGAGTGACATTTACAAATCATGGAGAACTATTTTATGCATGGAAAGATTCAGTAGTTTATCTTGGAGATAGAAGACCAGCCAAATATTCGAGAGCTCATGTTACTCCTCTATTTGATGTCAGGAGCCAAGCACATTCTCTGGCATTAAGTTCCCAGAATCATTTTCACGATGTCGATAATCAGTTGAATGAGTATATCAGTTGCGTTCGGAGAAGTAAACGAGATCCTTACTATTACGTGGGCACTACGTCCAAAATTTGTTTAATGGATCATCGTGTTCCTAGTCATCCTGTCATTGTAGTTAATCATGGTTTACAGTCAGCACTCACGTACATGGAATCTGTGTCGGTATGTTTCTTTATCCAAATGCCTAAAAAATATGTATTAATCATATTTTAGGTCAAATAATAAAAGTAAACATGCAATCATTTATTATAGTCAAACGAAGAAAATTTCGAGATCATCATTGCCGGAAGCCAGAGGTTGTCAGAAACTGTATGCTTGATTTCCGATTTCGTTCACCTGGAATGCCTCAAGAGACCTGGCTGCAAGGGGCGGAATCCACTGCTGTATTGTTATCCTAAACATCTTTTGAATCCCAGACAGTATTTTGACACGGTAATTAACGAGAACTATGACTTATCATTTCCCGTGGATTACGAACTAATAAAGGACCATTTTTATGCTTGGCCAACTGGGTTAGCTACATATCCTTTGATTTCAAAAGATGATGGAAAGTCACCTCGGGGGTTCGTTGTAGCAAATGTCAATAATTTTGGAGACGTCGTTTGGCAGGTACTTGAGTTTAAGAATTATAACGTGATTTTATTTGATTGCTTGTCGAAACAGTTTGCCATATTATTGTGTCTCTTTTTTCAATGAATTAGGAATGGGACCAAGTGCCACTGCCATCTCATAGGAAAATTAGTTTATCTGATTACAAGCTAAAAATGTTTCTCTCAGAGTGGTATAAAGCGATGAAAACATGCACTCATGCCCAAGAGAAACCAAGACCTTCAAGTAATGCACGGACGCCCGTTGATTGTACAATTTTTCTAGAACCTTTTGCCAAAGAGATTGAAAGTCTTTCTAGAATTCGTGATTCTCCATTTGATTGTTTCAAACCAAACGAGGTTCAGAAACGAGCAAGCTTGAGTGCATTGATTCCAATGGAACAAATGTTTGATAAAATTTCTAAATATAGGAATCACGCAGTGAAAGGAATTCTTGATGTATGGCGTGATAAAAATGTACCTGAAAATGCTGATATTGAAGTTGAACAAGTAGAAATTAAGGTGGAGCCTCCTGAGGATCTTCTATCTGTCTCAGGGACGATTAATCTGGACTCCGATGAAGAAGCAAGTCAAATGCAACAACACCCAGTTAATCCAGTATTGACACAAGTTGAAAGAGCTGTGCAATACGCCCTTAATCCGAGTGAAAGTGATTTTGACTTCGGACCTACAGCTGGGGCAGATTTTGATTTGATGATGCAAAGTGATCCATGGATGAGTCTACAATCAGATAATTACCCAGAGATGTTACCAAGTTTATCAATAAGTTTTGACAATAACAATGATTCCCAACACGTGTACTCGCAGTCGCAGTCGCAGCCTTCTACGTCGAAGAAAACGCTCGTTAAAAAGTCACGAAAATCTGGATTTTTATAATCTAAACTTTTGAATAAAAGAGTTTTTAAAATGAACTTTATCTAAAGCAAAAGTGTTATAAGATTTTTAAGAAATAATAATTTATTAAGTTCATTTATTTACATTGGTCTAAAGAGAAAGATAACAGCTCAAAGTGGGTAATAGTTAGGCACATCAGGCCATGAAATTGTAGAAATGACAAATATAAGGAATATTAAAATCATACAAATATTTATTTTCCAGTATGCTACATAAATGCACAGCACATAATTAGAAAAAGAATGGAAACGGGAAAGATAAAGTATACCCCCAATCTTGGTCGACAGCTCGAGAGAAGAATCATTTGGCTCAAACTGTCTTCATCACTGACTCCATCCTGAAGAGGTACTTCCAGTAGTACTTTCTCCGATGACAGAAAGTTCAAAGGCAAAGAGCATTGAGTAGTATTAATACATGAATGTGTGTAATTCGGAAAGCTATACACAACTTTCTCAATATTGAAACGCGCAAATATGTCATTAGAAACGATGTCATTGTCAGAGTAGAAAATATAGTAGTAATAGCCAGTAGATGTGATTTCATGTACAGTACGCATTCTAAGAGCATATTTCATAAGAGCATCTTGAGATTGGCACCTCAATGAACTCGAGAAGGTTTGAGTGAATAAAGTGTCTCCTCCGTAGCAGCTCCACAGGTTCTTAGCAAATGACGAACCAGAAGACCTAATATCTTCTTCGTCAATTACCTCCTCATCAGCATCGCCATTTCCATCCTCTTCTTCCAATTCCAATTCCTCCTCGGGATCCGGCTCCACACCAACAGGGTTTGGAGGTTCCTCTTGATCAGGCTCTTCGGTTGTTGTAGCTGTCATATTTTCTACTGGAACTGGGGACCTTTTCGTTCGTTGTACGTTCTCAGCATTACCTGCTAATATATTGTTCGCGATATTGGTGTTATTCTGTCGATTTCGATTACGATAAACATTCATCCTCTCATGAGCTGTTTGAACTCCTTTTTGGGTTTTATCCTTGAATCGTCCTGCTCCTTTGTTGATTATTTTAATTTTAGTTCTCCGTGACTTTACTCGTGTGGTTGAATTTGTTCCATCATCAGCTATTCCATCATTCCCTTTCACTGCTGGCTCTTCAATGTAGTCATATTCCTCAACTCCATGGTCAACGTCTTTCTCTCCTTTGCGAAATGTTACCGTAATTTCTCCTCCTTGTGCTGACTTGTCATCCTCCCAGGGCTCCACTTGGTCTGGGGATGGATCAAGAAGGGCACAATGTTTCAGGTTTTTGTTCCCTTTTACAACCATCAACCGAGCACCGTCGAATCTTTGACACAACAAAAGAAAACAATCTGATCACATAATGCCCCAAAATACTGCATCTTTGCAATTTGCATATCTTATTGAAAATTATTCATGATTTACCTGGAACAAACTGACAGGATGACTTTTGAGCCTTGAAGTAGAAAGAATCCCCAATATTCCAAACTATCGTCAGCAAGTTGCATGTGTTTATCCATTTCGAAAAGTTGCAAATCCTCAGATATTTGAGGTTGCTCATCCAAGAGATAGGCGTGGAAGGTCGCGTTCATCCACAAGTCTTGTTTTTCACACCATAATGTAGAAATTGGGCGATCAACCGTAACGAGGTCAGATTCCCCTAATGTATACAACACGTCAGAGAATACTTTGTAACGAATGTACAATGGAGCGATGAGTAGAAAACATGGTAAAATTATTGTCATCAAGCAGAAAGTAGCTACTCTTATGGGACCTGTAAATCTTGCGGACGTACCTACGGAAAACATAAAGAATCAGTTACGTCAGTAATATTTAAAAAATAGGTGTTTTATGCATGACCAAAAGATGTTTTGCCAATTAAATGAACAAAATTATCCCGTTGTTTTACAGTTAAATTACGCAGCACGTCAATTACTTGTATAATACGAGCTTTCACTGGTAATATATTATCGTCAACAACTGGCATTTTGAAAAGTAAGGATAGGATTAAATAATGTACTGAGGTTTTTGGTAATTCATTACATTTGAAGCAATTATAATTTCTCATTTCCATAAAATATCATCAACAAATAACTTTTTCTGCACTGAACGAGAATTCCAAATTGAACCGAAGAATACTTGAGAACTATAACTTTAAAAATATAACTAAAAACTTAAGAACATTCCAATGAAGTGTTGAATAAAATAGAAAAACTATACTACTACGAAAGTAATATCTAGAACTACAAGTCTCTAAATTTAACCAAGAATGCATCGAGTGATACACAAGTTATGGGTCGTAAAGTAATATGATTACGCAAGCTTATTCTTTTCTCTGAACACATAATTTTATCACTTCGTAAGAGATGTAATTTGAATTCAAATTAGAACATAAAATTTCCGAAATTAATTAAAAATTCAACGCATGCTTACCAGCCAAGTCAGTAATTGATTGATAGCGATAGTAAGCTGTTACTGAACGATTCTCAATTAGCCCCATCACTGTAGTCTACACTTGAACTGCTGAATTTTCTTACACCTAAAAAAATATATGCTATCAAGAAATCTCTTAAATTGGTTTATCGCCACAAATATGAATACAGAACACTGGAAAATTTGAAACAATTGTAGTTGGGCTTTATATAGGATTCTGTTAGGAAAACAAACTCATGAGTTTAACAGACAACGTAACTGTTCCATGATTTTCATTCAAACGTGACAAAGTTCCAAGTAGCTCATTAGATGGGTACGTGATGCAGAATGATTCTAATATAGGTTTCGCTGCCGTTACTGATTGATTAATAAAAATGGTACAGAGAGAAATTTTGTTGTTTGTATTGTACGCAAAACTATATTTTTATTTGGACTATGTTGTTGCTTCAAAACAATGACGAATAACAAAAAATATTTAAAAATCTAGCTACAAATTACATAAAGCTTAATGTAATGCTTACTTGTAGAACTTTACAACAAAATTAAGATTTCAGGTCAAAAACAGACCCTTTGTCTATCTGATTACGATATTTTCAATTTTTAAGTGGTAAAGACTTATAGAAGTTAGATTTTATAGTTGTTGTCTAATTGCTACGTTCACATTAGTTTTTCCCTTCTTTCTTTTCCTTCTCTTCGCTAGACTCAGTTGAAGACGATGACTCTGATTCTGATTGTGTTGATGATGATCCACTACTTGAGCCTTCGCGTTCAGACGCCATCTGTAATTCGATAAAAATGCACGCCACATTAAATACACTGTCTAAAACTTTCATACTATTGAAGAAAGCAAATAAATCGTTATAAAAATGCATTACCTTCTTGTAAGCAAGTTCGAAAACTTTCAGAGATGCTTGCTGAAGTTCATTTGTTGCAGCCTTCAATTCCTCACCAGTCAGCTCGTCCTTCTTAGCGATGGCTTCTCTAGTCTTTGTAATCAAATCTCTGATCTTAGTAACTTCTTCAGCAGGAAGTTGGCTTTCATATTCAACAATTTTAGATTCGATATCGTGAACAACTCCTTCGGCTTGGTTCACAGCTTCCACACGTTCCTTCTTGGTCTTATCTTCAGCCGCATACTGTTCGGCGTTCTTGACCATGTTTTCAATTTCATCCTTGCTCAGACCACCAGAAGACTGAATAACAACTGTAAATTGAATATTCCACATTTAGCATATCTATTTTTCAGAAAGAGAAAAGCATTTTATGATAAATATCAGTTACTCATACTTTGTTGTTCCTTTCCAGTTCCCTTATCCCTTGCACTGACATGTACAATTCCGTTAGCATCAATGTCAAAAGTGACTTCAATTTGGGGTACTCCACGTGGTGCAGGAGGGATTCCAATCAAAGAAAATTGCCCAAGAAGTTTGTTGTCTGACGCCATTTCTCGCTCTCCTTGATGAACTTTGATTTCGACTTGAGTTTGACCATCTGCTGCAGTGGAGAACACCTAAGATAAGAAAATTTTACCGTCAATTATTGAAGCCTGAGACTAACAACGACTGGTTAACACAATCATTAGACCAGACTATAAATGTAATTACATAGGTAACTAATCATACCTGACTCTTTTTCGTGGGAATAGTTGTGTTCCTGCTAATAAGCTTAGTGAATACTCCACCAAGCGTTTCAATACCGAGAGAAAGTGGGGTAACGTCAAGCAACAACACATCTGTCACGTTTCCAGCTAATACACCTCCTTGGATTGCAGCACCAACTGCCACAGCTTCATCAGGGTTAACTGACTTAGATGGCTGCTTTCCAAATACTTCCAGAACAGTGGATTGAACTTTGGGCATTCTGCTCATTCCACCAACAAGAATTACTTCACCAATGTCGGTTTTCTTCACCTCAGCATCTTGAAGTGCTTTTTGGCATGGCTGTACTGTCCTCTTGATTAAATCACCGACAAGAGACTCGAATTTTGCTCTAGATAACTAAAATAACATAAAAAAAATCAATAAAAATCCACTATTTAATTACTCTCATAACAAGAGTTAACTGTATCAACAAATCGTACCTTCAAATTCATGTGCTTGGGACCAGATGAGTCCATTGTAATGTAGGGCAAATTGATGTCAGTTTGAAGGGCTGAGGATAATTCGATTTTGGCCTTTTCCGCAGCTTCTTTCAATCTTTGCATGGCCATTGGATCTTTTCGTAAATCAGATCCTTGCTGCAGAGCAAACAAAACCAAAATTCACATTTCATAAACCTTGCCACATACAACAATAATCTGCTACTACAAATAACTATTAAAAAGATCTTACCTCGCGCTGAAACTCTTGTGCCAGGAAATTCACCAAAACATTGTCAAAATCTTCTCCACCAAGGAATGTGTCACCATTTGTGGACTTCACTTCGAAGACACCTTTTTGGATTTCCAAAATTGAAATATCGAACGTACCACCACCCAAATCATAAACTGCAATACTGCAAATTATAATATAACGCCAGTATTAATTACCAATCAAAAATTATAAAACAGAAAGAATTCATAAACTCAATATTAATGGCTATGCTCTATTACATTTTGTCTTCCGTTTTGTCCATTCCGTATGCAAGTGCCGCCGCCGTAGGCTCGTTAATTACTCTCAAAACATTCAAGCCAGAAATTTGCCCGGCATCTTTGGTAGCCTGAAAATTTACAAGAAATAAGTAACTGGTCCAATTTACATCTCACAATGAATGAACAACTCCGTCAATATAACTTTGACATGTTTACCTGTCGCTGAGAGTCATTAAAATAAGCGGGTACAGTAACAACAGCATTTTTTGCTGGAACTCCCAAATAGGATTCAGCCGTTTCCTTCATTTTCGTCAATACGAAAGCTCCAATTTGACTTGGGGAATACATTTTACCGTCCGACCCTTGAACCCATGCATCTCCATTGGATGCTTTGACTATTTTATAAGAAACCGTTTTCCTGCAAGTGGACACGACCAATTATCGTCGGATTACATACATACAACTTAAATGACACTCTTAGCAAATTTTATTGATTGAACTTACATATCCTTTTTCACTTCAGCGTCTTCAAATCTTCTTCCAATGAGACGTTTAGTTGCATAAAAGGTATTAGCGGCATTTGTAACGGCTTGGCGCTTTGCAGGCATCCCAACCAACCGCTCAGCATCTGAAATGGTTAAAATTTAGATTTTCAAGTAAAGTTTCCATTTAAGTTTCATTCAAATGACCATTTACAATTTCAACTAACCTTTGGAAAAGGCGACCACTGAAGGAGTTGTTCTGGCCCCCTCGGCATTTTCGATAACCTTGGCTTGCTTTCCTTCCATGACGGCAACACAGGAGTTGGTTGTGCCCAAATCGATTCCGATGACCGCTCCCCGGACCTGGTCAGACCTGTGCAAGTTAACAAAATCGGTTTAAATGAGACTCAACATTCAAGCTCATTCGGCAACTTGAACAACTACTAAAGTTTTCCCAACTGACTTGTGTCGGACGATTGGGGCATCCTGCTTGTCTTTCCATCCATTAACCAGGCGGCCATTAATCTAAAATTGATTTAATTGGTTGTTTGAGCTATCCTAGTTATGCAACCAAGTAGAAAATGTAAGTAATAATAGCCTGACGTAAAGAAATACCTGATTATTGAGTGCCCATAAATGAGAATTCCTTGACGGGGATGAAATACCGGTGGCAATAGTTTGCCTGTCCAAGAGTGCGCGAGATACTCCGTTAAGTGCAGAACGCATCGTGATAACTGATAAATTAAATTCAAAAAGAGTATTATAAACCACTGTACAGATTACAGATTGGTTTGAAGACAGCACAAATTTTTCAAGAACTTTGAGTTTTTTATAATTAAACGATAACTTTTGGGACGGAAATCAAAATTAAACGATAAGGTAAACACCATCATCATTTCCGTGTTTTATGGAATTTGGCTTACTTTATTGCTGACTGATTAGTGATTACTGGATAAAATTATTCCGGTGAGCTAAAAGTACTATTGAATTGATGCAATGGCACTTAATACTGCTCAGCTGGTTCCAACGGCACAATCTCAACGTTTACTTTGCAGAATGAGCTTCAAAATTAGGTATATTAAACTGAAAATTTACCGGTAGCGGTTAAATGTTATAATTATAATTAATTCACTCCAAAGATCACTCACGCTGTAATGGAAGAAGCAAACGCTCAAAGTCAAATGTGACTCTTGCAAGAGCTGATTTTCTGATGTAATATGAAGAGACCGAACAACGTGATTTTCCAGAACTCCCCAACCCAAACGATATATATACAGACTACACTACTCACACGCTATACCAATTTAACCCATTCATTTTCTTATGCACTACGCACGTTAGATTTTAAGTACGGTAGAGTATGCAATTATGCATGGCACGCTGCACGCTTGTCGGTGAGCTTCACAAAAAGAAGCATGGCTTGATTGTCGTGTGTGTGTTGTTCTACAGAAAAGTTACATATTTCCATACCTCTATGTTGGGTGTTTATGGGAAGGGAGGGATACGGTTGGTTATATTTATAGCGAAAGCTGACTCATATCAGTTTTATAAGAATAGCAAAGCTAGCTATATCATATCATGTCTATATCAAAACTATGTAAAATTACTTCACTAACTTTTTGTAGTTTAACTTCAATTTTAAACATCCATAAAAATTAAGTTTTGCTATGTCTTTTTCTCTTCCGTTTTATCTATATTATTGAGAAATTCAGAATATTTGCGAGTATTTTTGAAACGGAACGACAGTTAGTCCAATTTTGAAAGCTTAAAATTAATGTCCATGGGGTAACGTGAGAATTTCAATAAATAACCGTAAATAAGGAAAATTAAGACTAACTGACAAACTTGGGTCACTTACGATGGAGTAAATGATAGTTGATTTTGTTGGCTACTTAAAAATGATTAAGTTTTGCATTATCAGTTTCAAATGACAGTATTTATTTACAAACGTAGAAAAACTTACATCAATGTCAATCAACACTCAATCGAGTAACTTAAAAATACATAATACTTACAAATAATGAAAAACATTTATTGCTCAAAACTGCTAGATTCTTTTTTCTTTTGATTCAACATTCTCTATTCTGTATAAAGTTTACGTGCAACAACTTTATAAAGTGCTGTGGTCGTGGTCCACTTTTCCCTGATGATTTTAAAACTCATCAAACTCTCCAGGGGAGGCAGCACCTGCTGGTAGGGGCAAGGGTCCTGCAGTCAGCATTGAGACAATCATACTGCAATTAAAATGAATGCTTTGATTGAAAAATTTATTTTTAAAGTTTACTAAAATGCAAAATGATTGTTCGAAAGGTTATACCTGTACAAATATACAAAAAATGCGATGAGGAAAAATGCGATTTTGATGAGAACATCCCTCATGTGAGTTTTTAGTTGACCTCTGTTGTATATTTCGGTGGGGTCATATATCCCAAGATTTCCGGATGGGACCTTCACGAGCCTGCAGAATACCAGAAAAGTCATTATTATATTGGTATTAAAAAGTACAAGGACAACATCACATAATACTTGCATATTTATTTTTGACTTACTCATAAGCAGACCAGGCAGTTATTGGAAGATTGAAGAAAAACATGGCAAAATATCCATGAAGCAAAAAGGAAAAGTTAACTAGACCCTGTCCACAGAGGATTGGAACCATCCACTAAATAAACAATTAAAATGCATGAATTCATATTGCATTAATTTTACATTATATAATATACCTTATGTGATAATTTCAAAATTACCATGTTCAATCTGTCGCAACATTGTTGAGCATTTATGTAGTCACATTCCAAATCGGATAACGTGATAATCTGTTAAACAATCAAGCATAAAATTTTACATTTTAGAATTAATAAACTTTACCGTAAATTACAAAAAATATTTTTTAAATACTCCTAGTCGCTTACAAAGTATACATATAAAAAGGCCAATAAACCCGTAATTATCATTGCGAATATAAACAGTACTGTCTCTGTGAGAATCATGGTTATCTTTCACTCAGGGTTTCCCCCTGGATTCTCCTCTTTTCAAGTCGGTATAATTTCAATTGTTTGAAAAAAGTGTCTTAATTTTCTCTCTTAATTCATTATTTCATGGGATTTATACACCCACTCAAACTATTGTCGCAGTAAAGACTATGAACAACTTTCCCTCACAAATTTCCTCTTACGGAATATTGTCAGGAAAGCGAAAGTTTACATACAAGTTTACTAAAAAATTCTTTTTGTTTTATCATCGTGTATGGCACAAATTTATTTACTGTTCGTTATCTTTTTGGTACACTAGTTCAGTCATTCAGTCAGTTGTTTTCTCCACTTTCTCTATTTTCCTTTTCGAGTTTCCCTGTTTTTCCTGGACCGGATGTGCTTTTCCCAGTTCCACTTGGCTTCCAGTTCCATGCGTATGTATGCTTCATTGGAAATTGGAAAGGAAAAGTGTGCAGGTTTGCTATATAGGCTGTACAACCAAAGCGACTGCTGGCAGAACAAAGACAGCCAAGCCAGCAATATTCACCGTGCTCCTCTACCAAACCAATTTTAGCTTCACTCCAACTCCAACTTAGTTCTCTTCTCATGAAGTCTTGCCTTGCCACTTCGTGTGTAGTTTTCGATGAAGTGTCAATTTTTTGACAATTAGTAGTGAAGTAAGAATTAAAGGATTAAAGTACTTTTTTCCATTAATTGTGACAGGACCTTCTCTTCAAACCTGCGTAGTTTTAACTCTTTAACCAAGTGTTTGTGGTTTATGAGTTCTGCGTGCTGGAATGGAAGGCGTAAAAATAACGACAATGAGACCTTTAATGACCAAGGATGAAGCGGAAGTCGAGAAGAATTTTTTAAATTCACAAGACCAGTTAAATTTGAAACCGTCAGCGGAACCTTTAAACGTGGTTTATATTCCATCGTCATCCCATCAAAATCAAATTAGTGACGCGGTGGGAAACAAGTACTTATTTGTGCACTCTTCTGACAATTCAGCGTCACCTGTACTGCAGGTAATAGTAACATATTTTACAGAATTTCATTTAAAAATTAACCGAAGTGAGAGGAGGTAAGAAAAGCTGCTAATTAAAATCAAAAAAATAATGAAAGTATGTTTCGGAATGTTTGTTTGAAAATTAAGATTCCTATACCTGCCGGAAAAATTCCAATGATACAAGGCACCTCAGCAGGTATTCAACTAATGATGCTCAAGCTCAACGCGAACCAAGCTCTTGATTCTGTGTCGAATCCTTGCACAACTGCAGATATAAAGGAACCTGCCATTAAATCTGAAAGTAAGTTAACAACTTACAACTTATATAAAGTTTAGTTAGATTTGCTTTGTTGACTCTGAGCCAATGACTAATCGTAAATACATGACATTTTAATTCAGAACCTGCACAGCTCCCAACTATCAATTCTCATGATGAAGTGATTTACGTAAATCCGAAGCAGTACAAGCGGATTATGATTAGAAGGATGCAACGGTGTAGGTTACAGGTGCAAGGCAAAATTCCCCTTAATGGAGAAAGAAAGGTATGCATAAATTCTTTTTCGTCTTTATTTCATAGAGTAATAGCTTTTGTCACAGTAAGAGCTGTGATTCATGTCATGAGTCATGATATGATTATCAACATCGCTTGAATACTTGAACTTAAATACTCGTACTTGGTTGTAAATTTGACAGAAGTATCTTCATGAAAGTCGACACCTCCATGCTAAAAATCGCTGCCGTGAATCAAGGGGACGTTTCAGAGGCTCGCCGACTCAATCAAAAGAACAGTTGGCATTTGAAAAATATTTGAAAGATGTATAAAGTAACTGGGAATATTTGCAGTGAAGGTTCTTTTACTGAATAATAAATTAATCTTATAAATTCTGTGCCATGCGTATAAATAGATTTTATTTTTTAAATCACGAAAGTTGACAAAATTAGGTACATTCAACATACAAGATTTTCTCCACTATTTCAATAGCATTCAGCATCACAGCAGAAAAAATACACATAGTACTAAACTTGTACCAAACTTGTACCATTTCATCACATTTAATGTACAATAAATTATTGACAGTTAATCAACTAGTATCGGACTAAACAATTTGAAATCTAAAGATGCTTTATTGAGCAAAAGGGCAAGAAGATCCATGCGCAAAACACTGGGAGTTTTCCCCAAGTTCATGGTTATCCAAATGTACAAGACTCTGAGCTGCCAAACCCAGTCCTCGCTTTTTGGGTCCCCCTGGAATGATTAAATTTTTAAAATGTAATTAGGTTCTTACGCCCAACATAAAAAGTTAGCATTCTTAAATAATATATATGTAGCATACATTTCTTAATGCCACCAATGAAGGAATAATGTCAACCAGTCCACAAGATTCTGCGATTCGACTAATGCAGTTGATTTCTTTTATTTCGTTGAACTCTTCTGTTGAAATAGACGGTTTTACTTCGAAAGAAGAATGGAACGCCTGAACAAAATAGTGCAAATATTAACTAATTTACTTCACCATATTGTTAATCTGCGTGAATTGATCTAATAGATTTCATCCATTAACGTACGTATTTCTCTCTCCAAGACATTTTAGGTAGAAAATTCTGTTTTACATGTCCAACTGGCTTCTTAACTAAGTTCAGCACACCACCTCCTTCTACTATTTCCTTCAAGTGTGGAAGGTCCTTAGGCAGGTCAAACATGATGGACATATAGTTGCGATCGTTTAGAGAGATCTATTGTAGACAGAGTTAAGGAAAGGTATAAATGAAGAGAAACATCATAAAACACTTTTAATCGACTGCATATCGATATATTTTTGTCATAAAAGTACCCGTTTCAGCAAATGAAGAGGTGGTAGCAAAATAGGTGCTCTACAGTCAATTTTCCGACCATCCAAAAATTCAATTTTGAACTTAAGCTTTGCATTGTGAGGCATTGGTCTTGGAAGCATAAGTCTAGGCTGCGCTGCCAAAACATAAAGATGTCTTAAAGCTTGTAGATGATACCTAAAAGATTAAATAAAGAAAATTCATTAACTGTAATCTTGTAAGGGAAAATTACTTTCAGCCTTCCTTAAAAATATTCAGACAAACCTATTATCATTGGCATTAATAGGCCATTTCGGAAACACAGCAGCCAATAGAAAGGCAATACTTCGATCATCGTTCGACAGCGAATAACGACCACCGCCAAGAAATAAAAAGCCTGTAGCCATTGCAATACACATCTCCATTCCGTACGTATTACTTGACGAAGTAATCTGAGTTGCAGAAATTTTAGACTGCATAAATCGACACAACCTCAATGCCTTGACATTTCCAGTGCCAGCGTTGACCAGGGACACAGCCATTAGAAGAGTACATACACAAGATTCGAGAAAGTTTTTGGGAAAGTATTCACTTATATTTTTAGGAAACCTTCTGCCCTTGACCTTAGAGTCTAATGAGGCTAATTTTAGAAATTCACTTGTATAATTCCACAGAGTATTTACTACGGTGTGCTCAGAAGTTCCAGCATAACGAATCCCTAGCCCTAAGCAATACCCACATATTATGCTGGCCCACGCTTGCCTACAAACAAAATTAAAATGTATAGAAGCACATTAAAACACAGCATATATATAAGAAACATAACATTTAACAAATTTTCTATCTGCTTACACGATGCTTTCTCGGTCGATTCTCAGATCCAATGTATCCGATTTCAAGGAGAAGCTCTTAGAAAGAGCTTCAGGCATCAAACTGTATTCTAACCATTCTTTTCGTGGATCTTCAATCGTCTCATACACCAAAATAGATGCCAGTGAACGAAGCATGAGTACGTCTGGGCGAACTCCATCTAGTAAGTGTAATGTGTTAGGTGGCGACAACCATTTAATTACTGCTTCATTCCCACCTTAATAGAAAGAGAGGTAAACTTATAAAAACATGACTCAAGCAAATAGGATTCCTGCAACAGAAGCACTGATTACTAATTTCTTACTTCGAAGATACGTGAGAGCTACTGCGATAATAGCAGAAGGAGTTGTGACGTCAACATTCACATTGTCCCCCTCTTCAATGTGACAACAGCGATATTCTTCCCAAAGAGATGGCATAGATTGGCCATACTGGTTATACATTTCCTCGTCATCACCTCCTAAAAGAAATGCATTCAATTCAATCAATCAACACCACAATTAAATTTGTATTTTTATGTACAAACAAAATTGGAATCCTGTAACTAGCCTCCATTGCTACTCGACGTTGGTTTGGGACCACCAACTACAAAGCGGCGAAGGATTCCATCAAACCCATCTTCTCCAAGGCATGAACTTCCATCCCTGCCTTTGCCCAAGTTTACGAAACCCAGCCCAAATCCTGAATTTATTTGAAACATTTTATAAGCATGACATACTATTTCGATTAAAAGAAACATTTGAAGCATACAAACCTGAACATAAAGAATGCGCTTCACGATCAGCAGCTGAATGGTTATTCTCAGGTTGATTCACGTTTGCCGAAGTTGAGTTTCCGTTTCCTCCTCCGAAAATACTAAGAGGGCTGTATTTCTTGGAAATCTCCCCAAGTAGGACTTTAGCAACATGGCTGTTGTGAGTTCCAACAAAGAGAAGGCCAAGGGCGAAAGGGGCAACTAACGTTGCTAAACGGGGAATCTCCAGCTCTGTCGTACAAGCTGGAAGCATAGCTCCAATGTGCAAACTGACTACTTTCCATGTAGCAATGTCTCCAGTACCTTACAATCAAATTAATTTTATTACTTAACGAAAATGTTTACGAGCTGATGTTGTTTGAAATCATCAATTAAAATACCTGCTAAATTTGCACAAAGGCCTAACAGCATAGCCATTGTTGTAAATGAGTTCTCTTGTGCCAAATATTCGTGGCGAAGCGTAGGTGGCATGGAAGATAAGATGCCATTCAGTCCAAAGCCTAGAATCATCCCGGCTTGCTCTGAGCCCTCTGCCATTCTAGCTTTGTTGTGTGCAAACCTAGGTAAAACAAATAAAAACATTGAAACAACTGTATTTGAATACTTAAACGAACTACATTTAAACGCGTATATATAATTGGAAATGTACCATGCATCAGCCGGATCATTTAAAAATGAAACAGATAATGAAGATGCCACCGCGTTATGGAAATTTGGCCAAGCTGTGTAGGAAGCTGGGAGATCATTTTCGTTAAGCTCTATAGTTGTACCTTTCGTAGCACATTTACCAGACAGACAGAGCCTAAAACAAATTAAGTTCATATTAGATAAACTCTTTTCATCATAAACGTCACATATAAAAAACAGTATTATATCTTTGTAAGGTATACTTTGGTAAGTAAATTCCACTAGTTAAATTGGCGAAATTTTTCTGTTCGGTACGAAGTGTGAACGCGGCTCTACCAACAGGTGCGGCAAATGTTATCTGGATAAGTTGAAGCAAATGCTTTTCTTGCTCCTCCACAAATTCATGATCCGACATCTCTGCTCGCTGTTCCACATCAATAGTTAAAGGCGACGCTGAGTCTAGTAATCTACAAACTTCCTCTAATCTCCTATCTTCAGCAAAAACTCTCTGGAATTCAAAGAAAATGAACTTTCAAATATAAAATCTTATGTCGCATTTGAAACTTCAATCATTCTTATTCATGCTCCTTGTTTACCATATTTAAAACGTGTGTAATCCAAGATGGCTCATGTGTAGATTCATCTTTTTCTCTAAAAGGAGTGAAAACTTCGAAAACCTTTTCTTGTACCAAACTACAAGGATCATTTGAACCACTCAAGTAGTCCTTCCTTCCAGTTGCTTTAATTGCAGGCTCTGACCAACTGAAGTGAACTTTTGACTGATTTCGTTTGAAGACATCTGCCAATAAAATGGCAATCACAGGAATGAAACTACTTGTGTCGGTTCTGACTTTGACTAGTTTTTCCAAATTTTCCACACTGTCTGGGTCATCCAACAAAATTTGCATTACTTCCGGAAGAGAATCAAATTCGGGATGAGCTTTGGGATCCTGCTTCAGGAGTAATTTTGCAAACTTTTGTAGCAAAGACGATGGCTCCACCTTTATGTAACGAAAATATTAATTTTACAAAGAAAAATCATTACAAAAGCCGTTAAGTGCGTATTAACCATCTGTATTTGAATAGACTCATAAACAAACATGCATCTAGTTTTTACCATAGGGTGCCC
>JAQFXM010003302.1:0-20739 GCA_034693345.1 Entomobrya multifasciata | reverse complement strand
ACCGATTACAAAACTCAACAGCAGTCATCAGTAAATCTTTTTAGGTCAGATATATGTCAGTTGACTGGGCTATGTGAAAAGGAAGACGATGACGCTGAGAATGAAGGCGGGGGCGGAGATAGTACGACAGAGTTTGTTGGTGAATTTACAGATTTTCCTACAACAGCTACCTCTGCTAGTTATATGTCATCTGCGGCGGCAGTTACATCGTTGGAGCAGGGAAACGTTAATTCATTAAAACATTTAAGCGACTTATCCAACGAAACAACTCCACCAGTGTTCAATGACTTTAGTTCTGAGGACACCGTTGTAGACGCTTAATGTATAAACGTTTAAATCTCATTACATCTCAATATTATTAGCTAACTTAACATTATTTTTAATTCATTCCATATTTAATACAATTACAATACATTTAATGCTATGTTGAAGATCGTTTTTGTTTTCGTTTTTTACTTTAATAAATAATTTAAAAAAGTTAAATCTAGATTTTTTGAATTCATGAATATTAAAAGCGTGAATGCATAATTTTAATGAGCTGAAGTCATACATCGTACGAACAAACCATTTTTAACATTTTGAATTGCCCATTCAATATTAATTCAATTCATTTTACCAATTAGTTGGAATTGTTACTTTGATTTAGCACTTCCAAGAAACTAGGAATTTCTGTGACCAATTCACAATTCACTTGTTTTAAAGAGAGTACAAAAAAGTATGCACGAGCAATTTTTAAGATATACAAACGTTCTTTATTGGGTGTGTTACACTTTACATTTAATTCAGTAAAATAGGGCATGGCTCCACGATTTCTTTTCAAATTAAATATCTGTTTCTAAAACACAATTCATAATGAAGGGAATAGGACTTTCCATATGCGTACTTCTTTTTATTATCACATTTTCCGACGGCATCTATTTTGGGAAATTAAACAAAACAGGTAAAATATTCCATCTTTAATCTGAAAATATTCAAATGTTTTTAAAAAATCATCCTATCCTCTCTTTTACAGTCTATTTGCAGGCAATAAAAAATTCCCCAAAGAAGCTCAACTTTGTGCTTCCAACACCAAGGACAAAAATCAAGCGAGATTCAGTCTTTCTAAGACTCCAAGGTGCATACAACAACTTCCAGCAAAAGTACTACGGTGAATCCAGATCTTTTAGTGAGAAGATCCTTGAAGGAATGTCTGAAGCACAAGGTGCTTGTAGTACCTGTAAAGGTAATGCAGTGGGCAAGGAAAGAACTCAATGCTATGCCAGTTGCATGACTCAGGAACTGGAAACGTTCAGCTCACATGCTCTACTAATTGGAGAAACAGTGCAAAACTTTTTCTGTCAACCTTTGGGATTCGGTTTTGATAAACTATTTAATGATAAAAGGAACCAAGTTTTTCGAAGTTTTGAAAAGTTTCAAGAAAGATTTAATGAAGATAATGAAACAGCATTGTCATCATTGGTGGAGTCATGGATGGCTAATATATTATGGCTGGAAAAAACTCCATTGTATCTCCATTCTTTTATTAGAAGCAATTTGGCATTGGATATTGAAGAATGTCAAAGCGTAGTAACCTTTGATTTAAAACCCGAAGAACTCGTGGGTGGCGGTGCCGCATCTACAGTTTCTACACCGGAACAGTTTGCTACTAAATGTGGAAGCACATGTAAGCTGAAGATAAGCATTAAAAGTAATCTATATTTTTAAAATGTATGAATAATTTTCCTTATTTTTTATTACAGTTGATTTAAGTGCACCAGTCTACTCATTGATAAACGCTGCTCAGGACAAGAGCCACTATCTTGACATCATTTTAAGAGGTTACTTCACAGCCAAGTCTGCTGCTTTTTATACTCTTGGTGAGTATCATAATCTGGCTGGTGGAATCATTGAAGCTTTAGGAGCACTCATTGGGGTCAAATGTGACATTATTTCATATTCTGAAGGTGGAGAAGTGACGGAAGAGTGTTGTGATGGGTTTGGAAGGTATCCTATTCCCCAATTTCCTGTTCCCTCAATATTCACCAAATTACTTTTACCTTGTGAAGAAAATAGTAGCCCCTTTTCTAAATTAGTAAACAAATTGCCCTCATTGTCCAAAAAAGTTAAACAAATGTTTACGAAAGATATTAAACTATAATGTGGTCTAAGTTTGTTTGTGACAATAAAATATGAATTATAACTTTATAATTGATTCAAATGAAAAACAATTTAAATTCGTTTTTAAAACTTAAAAATTCGAAAGCATTTAGTCAGTAATATACATAAAGATACACAGGTTAAATTGTTGTGACAAAAATTGCCGATTGAGCAACAAAATGTTGAGCAAGTTTTTAATGAATCAACATCCTACCAAAACGACAATAATTTTCTATCAGAGTTAAGTTTCAAAACTGTTATAATTACTCTGGTCGCTGCTTGTCGTAAGCACCCCAATTTGTAAAAATGTTTTAAAGTGAATATGATGACCGCTTGTGTGTAAACCTGTTTTAAAATGATTTACCAACCAGTACTTTGAGTCTGAACACTTGCAAAAATCATGCAAATTCATTATTTCATCCATTCATACAGTTATTTTAGATGACCATATTTTTCATGTTAACAAGGCTCTAAATGTTTTAATATTTGTATCGGTAGGTACGCACACATTTTACAATTACATGCCATAAATGAAACTTCGACGATATCTTATTATGCATGATACCCTAATACACTATTTGTTTTACAACTTTACAAGACATTTTTTAAAGAACTCCACTCCTTCTTATTAAAAAAAATTGCTACCAATCAGCAAAGCGCTTTTCCACCCCGATTCAAGTTTTGGTTGTAAAAAGACAATAATCCTGAAATATGCGCAACAACATTAATTGGTTCTGGTCATGCTCTCTTGATTATTATCAATGAAATCAAGCTACATAACTATGATTTAGATAGTTTGAGGTTGATCCCTAACATACGGGGACGATAATAGCGATGATGATTAATGATAAAGTGAACCAACTGCGTATCTGCAAACAAAAGGTAATCATGACATGCATCTTCAGGTTTTTCAGACTTTTCACAGGTTTTTTGCTTCTAGTAATCTTGACCATTGTACTAAAAGATTGTTCTAAGAAGTCATTGAATATTCAATCCTTCTTATGGTTTTCTTGCAAATTCTTACATTTATTGCTAGAATTTTATAGAATCCTATCCACCTTGGCCATATCACTTTACTTTTAGAACCGATTCAAGATGGACCTACCTTTTCACATCTGACAACGTACAAACTTAATTAGTCATATATAACGTATTAACGTGAGCTTGCCAAATATATCTACAACTACTATATAGTTCATAGTATTTAGTATCATGTGAACAAAATAATTTAAACTTAGATCCTTTCAATTAGAAACACATTTATACATAAACTGACTAGAAAATATTGGGTGCTTGTTAAAATGTCATCGTCAACTATCCTCAAAGCAATCTCTTTAAATTCACTGTTGTTTTTGCTCCGAATGCGATCTGGAGTATTGGCTGGATATGCAGAAATTCCTCCACCTGCAGCGGCAGTTTTTCTGATAGAATCATCAAATAATGAAACCTCTAATTATAACTTGGATACGACGATTAAAGAAGATGGATCACAAAATGTGAACTCAAGTTACCCCGATTCTAATAGAATCCTTCTCAACGACATTGTCAACACTGATGTTGAAGTCAATCCGGGTGTAAAAGTGGAGCTGGAATGTATGGCAAGTAATCCAGTCCAGTGGAGTTACCGAGGACCTGGAGTAAGTTTTTTTTAAACGCTGGTTGTGTGCTTATATAAATTGATAAACGGAATGAACTAAAAAAAGGTATTTTTTTGTACAGAAACCTGAGTTTGCCTCAGGCGTATCTTTAGATGTACTGAATAACAGAGAAGTTTACAAAGCCACACTGAATATTCCTGACGCAAATGAAAAGGATACGGGATTATACATCTGCCACTATGCAGAGTTTCCAAGAATTGCTTCCAGTTATCATATTTTTGTTCCAGGTATGCACAAGATATATGATATTTCTTGTATGTGTTTTCTTCGTTGAATTATTGTCTTCATATAATTTGATATGTAGGACCGGAAGTATTTGTAGCCGATTCAGGCAGAACCATTACATACTCTAGCCAAACACCTATTGTGACAATACCATGCCCAGTTAGTGTAAAACAGGCAAAAGTGACGCTTAGAAAAGTCTACTTGGATGTATGAGTTTCAGTCTAATTATTATTATAATTTAAAGATTGATGCGAGATATGAGATTTACAATACCAATTTAATATTTTCATTGATAACCTTAATAGAAAACTGGCCAAAACAGAAACCTCAGACCTGTGGATCCTCCAATTGCAGTCTATGATCCCAAGTTTGGCTTCAAACTGAACACCAGAGACATGCGAGACGCTGATGGAACTTATATTTGTTCGGGATACTACGAAGGGACATTACGAGTTCGGGAGTATACCCTTCGAAATGAAGAAAATAATCATACTACAGGTTGGTCTAATAATATAAAATGCATTATGTGAGTTTGTATTAACAAAACAATTTTTATGGTTTTATGATTACAGTAACGTTTCCAGAAGGAATGCAAGAAGACATAAATCCCTGCCTTTCCTACTCTTGCCCAAGTCGGTCCATTTGCCGAGTAAATTTAAACACCAATTTACCCTTCTGCGCTTGCAGAGGCAAAACAGGTCCTTCAGTGACGAATTGCACTCGACTATGTAAAATTTCTCCGGACTGTCCAAAAACCGAAAAATGTCAATTTAATGTGGAAAGGCAGTTGAAAATGTGTGTCCATGTTTGTGATGATCATAAATGTGCAGAAAATGCAGAATGTTTCGTGGAAGAGCAAAGAGGGTCACCAAAATGTAGATGCAAACGAGGCTATCAGGGAAATGGGAACAGTCGTTGTGAGCGTATTCCACTGAAAAATGATGAGCTGGAAGGAAACTCATATTGTAGCTCTGCTGCATGTGGTCCTCATGCAAAATGTCAGAATGTTGGTGGAAAAGTACAATGTGCATGCTACATTGGGTACTATGGGGTCTGGCCAAATTGCGAAAAAGCTTGTACACAGGATACCGACTGTGACTTGCAAGACAGGTGCTCGTCAACAAAAGGAGTTTGTGAACATGCTTGCAATGATAACATGTGCGCTCCAAAGGTAAGTTGATGGATTTTACAGGGATTACTTAATTTTCAAGAAAAGATACAAGAATCTTAATTTCTTTTCAGGCGGAATGTAAAGTGCTTCGCAGAAAACCCATGTGCTTGTGTCCACCAGGATACACAGGAAGGGCTACAGAAGCCTGTTATCCAAGCCATTACTTTTTTAGTAGTAGGAGTGGCATGCCATCAGAAACGGATACAGAGTCAGATTTAATGGAACCTGTTGAAACCACCACTATTTCAGGTAAAGTTAAATTTGAGGATGAAATTGTCGTAGTTGAAGATCAAGAAAACGAATCTTTCAAACTGTCGCTACCTGTAGAGGATGAAGAAGAAGCTACGCAATCATCCGCAACGGTGAAATTTACGAGATGATACTAAAAAGCATCTCTGTACATTTTTAATTAAGTAATGAAAATAAAACAACAGGAATTTTCTTATTTAAATTATCATGTGTTTATTACCATTTTTATGTTTAAAAATCTTTGAAGGACTTAACTAAAATATATTTTAAAGACATACGAAAATATTGCCCATTGCTCCGTTTTAGGTCAGGTCCCAATAAAAATATGTTAATTTTTGGTCTCCGTAAATTTATGCAAAGTATTTTTTACCTTGCTACCAAACTATAAATAAAACTATAAATGCCAACAAAAAAGGTGTAGACTATAAAACTAATTTTTGAGATTGTGTAAAATAGAAAGATATCAATAAGTACGACTCCCTCCCAGAATATAAGCTGTCCTTTCAGAAACAGCACGAACAACGAGTACCATTTTAAAATTAAAATTTATAACACATAAAATTAATACTTACAAGTTTCATCATTCATCTTTTGCCCCGACCGACTGTGCGTGGAACACTAAAACGATTTATCTTTCTAAAAAAATGATGTCAAGCATGTTGCATAATAATGAGCTATTTAATTACATTTTTCAACACTTTTTATAGACAGAAGTCGATCAGTAGCGGATGACTGAATAATAGATATATTTTTTTCATGAGTCATATCACTGATTGTTGCTGTCTTCCTGCTTGACGTCTCCGACAGGAGTGTTATTGCATTTCCATTCAATAGGACAACATGACTGTTTGCCTTTACTGGTTGTGTAAAATTGAGGTTCGCATTTATTCACCAGATTAAGTTGATTGTAGATTGCAAGTCCGCAGTTCACTTCCTTGCATACGCCTCCTTCAGTTGTGAGAGTCCCTAAGTTAAGAAATTATAAAAAAAGAACATGATGTCTTTTGCAATTGCATTGTCATAAAAACAGATAATCATGGCTGCAGTTGCAGGTGCATCGCATGCGTTCGTATATCGTATTACATGTGTAATTACAAAATTACTACCAAATTAAAGTACGTACGTGAACGAGCAAAAAGGTGATTATTTCAATCATCTTCGCTATAAAATAATTCTTTCATTACATTTTTTTCTCCGAAAGCAATCTAGTAAGCTTGTCGACGGCGACATGATAAGATAACTTATTTTCTCATTCTCGTACTCTTAATTGATGCTATTTCTATTTGAAATGCAATATTTCAATCAATTACGTTCTTTTTCTACTATTAAATTTTGTCGACTAGTCAAGCAAAAAAATTAAAAGTTGCATCTGCATTACGTACATATGCGACTACTTTGTTATTTTTTTAGAAAACGAGACCGGAAATGTGCAGAATATAATTGATAATGGATAGCTCATGTAAAATAAACTTTCAACGAGCCTGTGTGGGACCTACTCAAATGTAAAAATAATGCTTTTGTATTTATGAAAAAATATGTGCATACATGTTCACTAATTCAAAATCCGAAATTCACACATCCAGTGAAACTGACTAGTTTATTGTATAGCACTAGCGTGCACAATGTAACCGATAAAATCTGTAATGTTGATGATGTCACGTCCGATCGTGTGCTTTAGATTTGTTTTACGTGACAAATAAGTTTAGGCATCATGAGTAGTGCTGATTTAATGATGATTTATGATGAGTTTAACTAGTGCAATTTCATTTGATCTATTTTTGCGATGTTTTTACATACAAGCATGTTTATGCTGTGCATAACGTATGTAAAATTAATTTTTATATGATTTGATGATTGTTGTGATTATGATTTGCAAATATGCTCTGCCGGAAATGTGGTTTCAATGAAACAATATAGAAAATTGTGCTGGGAGGTGAATATGTATCAGGTATGAGGTCAAAGAACAATACAAAAAAAGAATTTTGGTCTCACCCTTCCAGTTTTTGTTACAATGACAAGTGATACAAGGATAATCATCAGGATAGATAATTTGCCCATCGACATAGTCCTTCCCTTTGTAACTACAGGTCATTGGAACGGTGGCATTGGCATCACCCTCTGCAAAAAATAAGTTTTATAAACATCATTAGATGCAATTTACCAACACTAATTGATTATAGAAAATGCTCACAGTTCTTCTAGATTGTACTGGTAAAGGTATAGGTATTTTTGTGTGAATTCCTTACTTCCAGGACAATAGTATTCTGAACAGCAGTCAGAGTCTGATTTCCGAATTGGCACGCATCCACCTCCAGAGGGGTAAGGTTGACAATCCACCTGCGCACAAGTGATTCTCGGTGGAGTTCCCTTGGGGTACCCTTCAGCGCAAAAGCAACCCATACTGCATGCACTTTCCGCAGTGATTTCTGGGATGGACTCCCCCATATTATAAGTCCTATTTCCGAAATAACATTGGGAATTCTTTTGAGCCGCAGCGATGGCCTGGACTAAGGCAGTTTCATGAGCTGTATGAGATTTTCATTTAAAAAAATTACAACAATTTTCTCCAACAGTTAAATAATGACAACGACCTAAGATTTTCAGTAAAACCTCCTTACGTTTCTTTCCACACTTTTCTGTACATTCGTCCATAGTTTTAAAGTTGTTTGGATTACCCCCACATCCCGAATATGGCATTTCTGTGCATTTAAGATTCTTCGCTGAATAATAATAGCGAACACTTTCTTCACTCGTTTGATCCGAGCATGAACCTGTGTCTGGGGGCATCAGGCAAATATCACAGTTTCCTATATAAATTGGACAATGATTCCATTAAATCAATCGATTAATACGTTTAATTTAGCACACGACAAACCGTACACGTTTTTAAAGTTGGCGAAATTCTTACCCGCACTGATCAACGCTCCAACCAGCACCAAAAATGGCATCAACTTTTCCATGATTTCAAGTTTCTGAAGTCACTGTTTCTGGAAATATTTCAAAACAATTTTCTGATATGAATGAACAGTTAAAACCAAGCTAAATGTAACTTCCTTCAACTCAACTATTGAACTGAGTAAAAATGAGTGAGTGCAAATCATATAATGGTATACTTATGATAATAAATGAAAAAAATCAGTACTTAAACACATTATACAAGAAGATCATGTAAAACTTGTGTGATTTGCTACTTGCAAATACATAATACGCTTTAAATTGGGTACATATAACAATGCGCACGACGAAATCGCAATAAAAAAAGGGTAAGAAGTAGTCAAAAGCACATGAGCAATGTTCTAAAGTTTGTAGTACATTCTACAAACAATGGCCAAATTTCATTGTATTGCGTATAGGCTATATAACATATAATTTCTACGTACATGTATCCATTTTTTAAAACTATGACGCAGGCGCATATGCTGAACCTACACCTACAACAACATTAAAATAGAGTATAAATTTGTCGAGTTATCTGATTTGGTGAATTGTGTGGAGTAGGCTCTGTGCAAAATGTTACCTGCTACATAATCTGAGTCATTCACTCACTACCCAATTTTCAAAGAAAAAAATCACAGAAGCATGACATGCTTGCGAATAAATAATTTTTATTTATATCGCATTTGTTTGTACGTGATCCTCATAATTGTAGATGTACAGTGTAAAATGGTAGTACGGCTGAAAATCCCATGTTTTATTAGTATTTTTATTGCATCTTGCATTGTTGCAACTTGCGAATGCGACCAACATGTCATGATTATATAGTTGATATGTCCCTGTCAATTATGCACGTCTAAATATTTACATTTTGTTAACTGAAATTGCCAAAATATATGTTCACCAATTTACTAGCGACATGCCAGGTCGTGTATTTTCTGTACAGATAACCATGCAAAAAGGATGTGAAGGATTGAGATTTATTTTTTAATTTTTACGAGTTTAAAATATATGGAAGAAGTTGTTAAATATAATTGTCAACATTTATGTACAAGCACAAACATGTACGAGTTTTAGTGCAAATTGTGCAACTTCCTAAAAGGAGGTATCAAAGTAGTACGCGGTCGTAACAATTTTAAATGCATATCTGTAATTCGATAGTATCACACAATTCTAAGTAATAACATGGGAATAGAAAAAAGAGCAATTTATGATAATCATGCAGAATTTACTGTAAAATAGCGACATGAATTTTCTTCCTAGTAGAAAATTCCCAATAATCTTTTATTCTTAAAAGTCAATTATGGTGCAATAAAATGCGGGGATTCCTTTAAAAATAGAAATTACTTAATTGTTGAATTTCCCATTCCTTTCAATTAAAAATTTAACTTCTAAGCGAACTTAATTTTCTATTTGTAATTTAGCTTGTAGATACCGATTCGCAATGCGAAACAAGCTAATGTACTAGTGTAATTTTAAATCATCAATATCACAAATTGAATTTTTTTATTGCATTGCATTGTAAAATTGCATTTAAGATATTTTCTTTTCGGTATGAACAATGCTGTGATGGTTAAAGGCTGAAAAGGGATTTTCAGGTATTTTGTGAATTTCATACAACTAGCAGATTCCACCTTTTATGAGGCACATGTTGTGATGAACTAGAAAAGAACTGAAACCTGTAAAGGAGACGAAAATTCATGGCATTCTCCAATCTCGCATCACCCCAACATCTCTTGTGAATGCTGCTGGGAAAAAAATCAGCCTTACTTGTATGTAAGATCCCTGCTAACGCAAAATAGTGCATAAAATACTTTAACTTCAAACTTGAATATTTTTGTTGTACTAAACTAATATTGTACTATCGCCTTAATAGTCTACTTCATTAACTGATTAACTGTGAATTGCTGCTTAAAGAACAGATAGATTGAATGGGCATTTTTTTTATCTTGCTGTCAGATACTAATGTAAAAGCGTTGAAGCTTTTTTGATTATGGTTGTTTATTCCTCACAATCTGCACAAATGACTTCCACTGGCGAAATCCCCAACTTTTCACTTTCGGATGAGGTGCTCGCGTCCACAGATAAGAATGATCCGGATGACGAACCTGTCGGTCATATGGAAGAGGAGGCGAAGAAGCGCAAAGAAAGACTGAAGGCATTGAGACAAAAACTGCTTGGTGGACCGGAAGAAGAAACTGCCAAGAAAATTGATGCACCGCTCCCAAAGTAAATATTAATTTTTGTTTTGTGCAGAAATTGACGGTGGGGTATCCTGCTTTCCTATGAGAATGATAATTACATCAGCATTATCTTAATTGCTTTTCAGGCCAGTATTTAGAAGTTACAATCCTACAGACGAGGAACTTCAAACTGCAGCCAAACCAAAGGCAGCACCCATAGATATTGAGTCCCAAGTTGCTGACAGTTTAGAACAAAGTTCCGTTACAAAATTAGTAGACGATGTGGTAAGAGGAAACCTTTTAATTTACCGTTATGCATAACATTTTATGCATCCTGTGTAATTGGTTTTTAATTGTTTTATCTTCTTTCGGTATTGTAGGACCTCACAAATCTCGCACCAAGAAAACCTGATTGGGACTTGAAACGTGATATCGCTCCGAAATTAGCTAGATTGGAAAGAAGAACCCAGAAAGCAATCGCAGAATTAATTTTAGACAGACTTAAAAATAGCCAAGATTTAGCAGCATCTGTCCAGTTATCCTCGGATCCCAGCTTGCGAGCAGTTGAAGATGATGAATGATTGAATGAAGATGCATTTTCAGTAAATTATTATAAGTGGATTTTTTCGTTAAATTATGTTATGCAATGCAGTGTTTTGTATGAAGGATACTTCAAAAAGAAAAAGAGCGATATGTGAATTTTTAAATGCCATTTTCCAAATTCGTGATTTTAATGAATGAGGGATCACAGTTTATTGTAAAAGTTAGTAGGGCATTAACTCATTTTATTTGATTTCAAAAATGAATAAAATATATTGATATTTTTTTTGGTAATGAAAGTAAAGTTCTGATATCCTTTTTTTATCACTCAATGTCAGTCGTTCAAAAATGAGTACTTAGGTTAACTGTGTTATTAACTGTAAACGGATATACATAAAGCTTAACTTAGCAAAATGTTAAACATAATTTTAATGCCAATTAATTTCACATGGTAGAAATAAGCATAAAGAGGAATGTTCTTAACAGTTAATTAAACCCCTCAAACTCTTCTAGAGATTACATGATGATTGAGATCTTTTTTACGATTTCTTCTTTGCTTGATCCTTTTTCTTGGAGCTGGTTGTTTTTGCTGGTGCTTTGTTTCTTCCCATTACTGACACAAGTACTCCCAAAATTAGCACGATTGTCGTGATTATTGAACCTAATTTAACAACTTCAGGGTTTTCCCTCATTTTCTCCACAATCATCTCGGTGAAATCATCGCTGCAAAACAAACAAAGATAGTCATCCGATTTAATACTTTGCAAAGCAAACTGAATTAATAATTGGAAATCTGATACTGCATAAACTTACAATGGTGACTTTGGAATGGGAATGCCTTCTGCTTTGGAATTCCTGTAAAAGTCTGTCGCGAAATCAACGAGGCTCTGAATATCAATGGTGTCAAGCTCGTAACGGTACATTTTCCCATGTCGGAACCTGAAATATGCACACAAAATTTTAATGCAGTTAAATATAACAGGTCCTTAAACAAAATAATACCGGAAGTATGATAAAGCTTGTCAATATGCTTACAATATAAAGAATGGTGTCTCCGTAACCCCAAATCTTCGACCTGTGGCTCCTCCGTCAGTTGACTTGTCGACTCTTGCAGCATTTACCCTGAATTTAAGTTCACATGCGGCTGCCTCAAAAACAGCTTGAAGTCTCTGGCTTTTTATGCAAGTTCCTCTTGTGCTATAGCAAAAAGAAATTAATATCAATTAATAAGAGCTCTTTTAATAAGTTGACAAAGTACAAAGTAAGTTCCTCCAAACTCTATTATCACTTACAACATGACCAGCCAATCACCAGTTGTTGCACCGGTAGCAGCTTGTGTGAGATGCTCAAAGGTTTCATCATTCAAGGCTTTAACGGTAGGATCCTGACATTTCTGAATTTTACTCAGCATTTCTTCTTCATCAATAGCGCCATGGTATAACATTGGAATTCCATGACGGAAAAACACCACAGCCGGCTCCAGCTTAGGACTGTACAGTTTCGCTAATGGACTTGACACCAGTTTCACAACCCATGCCCCCAAAGAATCCACCAGTACCTCTCGGTTCATGGCAAGTTCATTCTCGTACTGATCACACTCCTTACAGCTCGCTTTACCTGGTCAAATAAAGAAACATAAGCTTGTCATAAACTTTAAAAGTTTAAATACATAAATAAGCTCAATCAATCAAATCAAGATGCAAATTACTTACTGAATAAAGCCACGACATATTTTTCAGTCTGAACTAACTTGAGAAACTCATCGTCAGTAACCTTTTCCAACTTTTTTGCACTGTTTGCATTAATTTGATTGAAAGTGGAAGTGGTGATAACAAGAAGAAATATTGAGGCACGCAAATGCGAAATTTTAAAGGGATAATGCATGTTTGCTATTATAAAATTGGATGCAATGCTAAACAGCTAATAAATTACAAGAATAGAAGATTACTCTGATAATTATATTAAATACTTAATGTTTATAAACCTCCACAATCTAAATATTCCCCGAAAAATCGGTTTACAGCTTGTTGAAATCTGGAGGAGAAACATGTGTAGAGTTGCAACTTACAAGTGTAGTAGTAGTACATAAGCTTACAGCTTACCTTTCATAAATGGCATGACTGACAGAAAATGACATACACATCATCACATCGCATACTTTGCTATCACCGTGCAGTTTTGCGGTATAGCAATAGCAGGTACAGTGCCGTGGCTTGATTTTTTATACTGATTTTTATGGTGCCGAAGACCAGACCGAGCAACGAGCTAAGTCTGTGTCGTGTCTGATGTCCTGCAAAATGTTGTATTTTAAACATCATGTAGACACTTGTTGGCTTTTGCATTGCATGATTATTGGAATGAGAAAAAATATTCTCAGAGAAGGATAATTGATCGATGTTTAAATCATAAAATTACTCTTCAAAATACTACCCACTACCCATTGTTGCTTACTCATTCATGAGATGAGATCTATGAAGAAACTAGAAACTATTCAGTAAAAATGTAAGCCCCATTCACCATTGTTGCATTGCATTGTTACTTCACTTCATACTCCCCACAATGAAAATTTGTATGATTCGAAAGGGTTGCATTTTGCAAACCAGCCGTATAATATCCCATTGCATTTTTTAATCTACTTATTTCCAGCCTTAATTCTTGGCATTACAGAATCTATTATGATGATGCTTAACTGCTTGATATCATGTTATAATATTTATGCTTCCACCTGACAAAAAAACAACAAAAATATTCCATCTCAGTTTTTGTGAAAAGCTTTAAAATGGATTTTTTTCGGAGAACACAAGCAAGGTACTAAAACTATAAAGCCCTAGGCCTCGGCCTGCAGGATACAAGATGTAAGGAAAAGGTACACGGGTACTTTTCACATTGAACTTTGAGCTCTTCGCGCATGTGCATCTAAAAATTGGTAATTTTAAAGAATTAAAAAACGAAGGGAAGATTATACTTCTGGTATAAAACATGTACCTTTAAAATACAATCCGTATTTATGAAATTCATTGTTCCACGAGAAAATGCATGAGCGTGTATGTATACGTTTTAAAATGCTTCAACAATAAGTCTATTTTTAACAATTTTGACAATGATTTAGGATGGACCTTATGCATTCTACCCAATATTCTTAGGAAAATTATTAAAAGGGTTAAAAACTCAAGGGTTGCATTGTTGCATACCTAAGCATATAGGCTTCATATCTGCATGCATTTTCTATTTTAATGAGAATACTTTTCAATATTTCATTAGATTTTCATTCCTGTATAAACGTTTCCTTGTAATAATCAGTCGTCATTTTGCAGTCGCTTTGATAAGATCAAGTTCCACAAATTCAAGCGAAATGGGGCCTATACACATTTTTAAAGTGAATTATTTCTTAATTTTAACAATACTACATTTAGGTGTAGTGCATTTTGACGGGTGTGAATCTATCATGAATGAAAACTTTTTATATCCTGACGCCATGAACAGTCGTGTAAAAACCTACACATTTGTATTAACCTAAGGAATTGTCCAGCCAGATAACTATAAGCAAGTGGGGTACCTAATTAACGGCCAATTTCCGGGACCTACAATCTACGTAAATCAGCATGATTTACTTCAAGTCCATGTCGTCAACTTGATGACAGAACCGACCACCATCCATTTTCATGGACTGCTGCAGGCCCAATCACTTGGAAGTGATGGAGTACCCCATGTCACTCAACATCCGATTATGCCTAATGAAACATACACGTATGAAATCTTAATTGGAACGCAGACAGGAACCTTCATGTATCACGGTCACGTGGACTTTGACATTGTTTTTATTCATGGAGCATTGATTATCAGGTAAATTGAATTCAGATTTGAAGTATCAGAGAAATAATCTCTAGATGAAAATGATTGCATGTTATATTAATCCTTACTGATTTTATAATTTAAAAATAGAGACAACCCAAGTTTTTGGCATGGACTTGGTATAGATTACCATTACGAAATGGGTTATGAATATACCTTTCTTCTTGAAGAAATGTATCATTATTCTCTGCAACAGTTTGCTGCAGATGTGACTGGTATTTGGAAAGGGAAGCCTCCAGTGATGAGTTTACCAATCAATGGATATAGTTATGGACAGTAAGTTTGGAAGTTTTTTTTTCTCTTGTTAAAATATACATGCCAGTAATACACCAACTAAATGATTAATAATTTATCATCAAAAACAAAATAGGTGGCCTGAAGGCAACGGAGATGCTCCAGGATACGAAGTGGTATCAGTTATCCCCGGAAAGACATACCGTTTCCGTGTGATAAACATTGCATCTGACAACATGCTCCGTTTTCGGATTGATGGTCACAGATTTAGGGTTATCGAGATGGATGGTATATTAACATTCCCTGTTTGGACTGATCATCTTGAAATTAATTCTGGACAAAGGTATTCTGTGATGGTCACAATGGACAGACATGCAGATAATTTTTGGATTCACAGCGAAATCATAAACGGTTTTAGGTAATTTATATTTGGAAAACTATTGCATTAAATTGTTTTACTAGCTGGCATTATATTTTACGTGGGCATTATGTCATTTTTTTAAATAGAGGAGGACCATCTAATGGGAAGGCTATCTTGAGTTATATTGGAGCCCCTGACCCAACAAAGATGAGAAAAACGGCATTCGACGAAGCAGCAGATGTATTAACAGCTAGCACGTGGATATTGCCACAACTTGTTCCAAATAAGTTGCTTCCACAGACTGGTATGCAATGTTAAATCCACAAAAAATATTAATGCAAGACATCTTGAATATCAATTAAATTAAAACTTTACATTTCGTTGCCTATTTCAGAGGTGTATGAGGTACCCAAAAAGAGCAACAAAAGAATAATCATTGACGCTCACATGAAAAAGGTGGATGGACAGTACAAATTCTTAATAAATGGACATCATTTTGAAAAACCAGAACTGCCATATATTCATCAAGTACGAAATGGAATTGATATTGGGAAAAATAGCAAGCAGGTATACAGCATTGTGGAAGGACAGATAGTGGATATTGTGTTTCAAAATAGGGTGATGGACGATGGACCTTGCATACAGGTAAGAAATTTCATTCAAACTGAAAAAGCTTTTATTTGTTGTATCTTTTAAGTATTGTAAAGTCATAAAAATATATTTTCTTATATTTTTAGCATCCGTGGCATCTTCATGGGTAAGTGCATAAAGATAAAACATTTGTACTGAATTACTGAATCATTACGGCAAAGCTAAACAGTAATAATTTGATTTAATTGTTTTTTTAAATTCTCAACAGCCATTCGTTTTGGATTGTTGCTGAAGGTCCAGACACATATGACACGCGTCGTTTAGACAGTGAAATTGACAGAAATATATTGCGAGGTCAACTACAGTTCCGCGACGTTTTCACCATGTTCCCCTACCAGAAAACTGAAAATACAAGCGACGGTGCAGGTTGCGGCTGGGCCGTCATTAGATTTATTGCAAATAATCCCGGAATTTGGATAGCTCATTGTCATATCACCACACACGCTTTGATTGGAAAGCGATTTGTACTTTATGAGCGGTCGTCTCATAACCCAGAACTTGAAAATGAGTAGTTTAGTTTAAATCATTCCACTTTACAATCTCGTGTAAAATTTTCATTAATTATTTCTATTTTTAATGAATTTCTAATAATAGTTTTTTCTTTCTAAAAACCAACGTCACGTCACACGTCGTTCTCTCACTCATTCCTTCATTAAAACTTTGCAGTGCAATGGTTTTTGATATATTCCATATTTTTCAACTGTCAAATCTTGAATAATGTTTAACAAATGACTACTTTCCGTCGAGTCATGTTACATCTCTTTGAACGAGAAGGACTTTTAAACATTTCCTTTACAATATACTGGCGGCTC
The DNA here is from genome assembly GCA_034693345.1 of Entomobrya multifasciata. NCBI lineage: Eukaryota > Metazoa > Arthropoda > Collembola > Entomobryomorpha > Entomobryidae > Entomobrya > Entomobrya multifasciata. Next base: position 3,733 of record JAQFXM010003302.1, on the reverse strand, counting down.
CAACAAAACTGGCAAAAAAGAGATACTGAACATTTTTAAAAAACAGAACTGTTCAGTATATCAGATATATGCATTCATTATGTCGCAAAAAACTATACAGCAAGAATTTTTACATTTTGCATACAAGTCAAGAGAGGATCAAGAGACGAACAACTATTATATAAAATGTAAAGAGATTAGCTCCACCACTGCACAGCGCAGCGTTTTCATTGAAAGGCATTCTGTAATTCTGTGCAAAAACCGAGAAAGCAATTTATTTCATTTTTTCCTTTCATATAAACCAAGAAAAAGTATAAGGAAGCTTTTAACTGACTAAAAAGTCAAATATATAATATTGACTATCATAAAGCATGCGTATGAATACTTATAAAAAACAGAGAAAAAAGTGTAAGTTTTAAAACTGCAGTCACGATACATTTCACATACAAAAAAAATCCGCCTACAGTGAACAAATGCCTCTCTATAATGTTAACTGTTTCCACAGATGTATTGGCTTGTATGGACGCTGAATTGGATATCCCACGTTTTCGAACAAAGTTAATTACGCCTGCCTGCTTATGAATATACACGACATATGCATGAAGCTTCACTCTTCTCTTTTCTCACAAAACCATCACAAACTATTATACATATGAAATGTGTGACTATTTCTATTTTCCATTTGTCTGCTATGATTCCATTTTCAAGTGTGTATTTTGTTTGTAAAAATTAAAATGTGTTTGCCAACTATCAACGTTATTTTCCTTTCTTGATGAGATGAATAACAACAGCCAATCGCCAACAGGGAGCACCAGAGAAGAAGTGCATCATCACATCATCCACTGATTATTCATTATACACAGACGTTAAGCAAAAGTTGTTTCCGAACAAAATCTCTTCATTAAAAAGTGAAAAGGCATTTTTCCATCTGAGCTTCTTTGTCTGTAAAACACTAACCAATTTTTCTCTCTCTCTCTTTGAAATAACAAATGTGTACAGACATATATCTTCTTTGTGAATTTGAATCTCTTTGTATTTAGTTGTTTATTCATTTTCTCCTTTTGGTGTGATGCAGACTGTGTGCACTCTGTGAACGATCATCATCGTTTCTTGTGAAAAGTCGCCAAGTTAAAAAGACATTGTGCAGGAAGCGACAAGGCAAAAGAAGTACTATAACGAATGGAGTTGGAATCTCCGCATTTTTTAGACTTTCTAATGAACGTAGGCATTACGGTGATGCTATCAGCATAATCATCAGTAAAGAGAGGAACAGAAGGCTTCACCTCCATCGTTAAAATGTTAAATAGGAGAATTAGGCAGAGAACGATCATCATTTTCTTACTGTCGTAGTCATTTTGACGAAAGGTGGCTTTTAACTGGAGTAGTCTGAAAGACGAAGGGAACTGATACAGATGCCTGTCTAACTAGTTGTTGTGCTTTCAAATCTATCTAGTCAAATTCAGCAGAATAAAAGAGAGTCGAGAGAAATTTGAAACTTGAAAGAAATAAAAGAGTGAAATTTTTTGAATTGACAAACATATTATGTGTGTAGATTATTACTGGAAACTTGAGATTTACAGTTTTTTTTTCTGTGAAAGTTACTTTCACTCTAATGCAAAGTGATTGTATAGTGAAAATATTTTTGGTCAATTGATTAAAAATTCTGTGACATTTATCTGTGATTTTTCATTGTTACCTGTTTGGTAATATTACCAATTTCAACAAAGCAAAATGAGTGAAGACATAATAGACGAGGTCCAGCAATTGGACGATGGAGAAATTCGTCGGCGGGTTGTCAAAAAGACAACCTATGAGCTGGACGAGGTAGGTTCATGAACGTTTCTTCACTTTTTTAATTAAATTTATTGGCATATTCATAAATAAGTGTGCATAGTATTAAACATTAGTCAATTCTAATTAATTAGATTGTTTAGCCAATTTACAAAGTGTACGTTCATTTTGGTTTTGTAAGTGAGCTGAGTTTGACCGGTGAAATATTTAGGTGAAATCAGAAAGCAACATATTTTCCCGTTTTCAATGAAACTGTCATTAAAATGTGGGATGATTACAAAAACAAAAACATACAGTGCAATAAATAGGCAAGTAAAATTTATAAGCTGTGCCTCAAATAAAAAAGTAGATAATAATATTGTGTCTTTGGCCCGTGCAATTTAATAGTATAAAATTTCTGCTAGTCCACAATATATTCAATACTATTTGGTGCAAAGTTCTCATATTATTTTTGTGTTTCAAAGAAAACATTGCACGTTGCAATACCACATTTTTCTTTGTACAAATATGTATCGAGAAAATGAAACACAAAGACGAGTAGGTTCATTTCCATTCTGCCAGAACCGAATACAAAGTTTCTGCACTCTCTGAGTTCCCATGATCATGATCATCAAAAGCCCAAAGTTTTGCCTACTCTTTCTCTCTCTCTGGTCGCATAAATACGAAACATTTTAGTTTAAAAAGCATGGAAGCATGATGATGATGACACCATGAGTCAAGCTAGTATTTTTAGAATTTTTGGATGGGAATTCAGGTTTTTACATTAAGAAAACGGAGGCAGCCGTTCCGTGTGTAGAAAACTAGATAGCAAAATAGACATGCATACGTGATGTACTTTAGTGGAAATTTTTGTGCAATTGCTTTTGTGTGTTCTATGTCGTTCGACTCAATGAAATTAAAAATATGGACCAAAAAATTGACAATAATGAAAGAATGAATGAAAACAAATTATTATCGGTATAATTGACGCATTAACTTTCTCGGACAAACAAATATTGTACTTTGGGTAAATCCTAAACGGAAAGTTTTCAGCTAAAAGTCAACAGTTTACTCTAAATCTGCTGGTATGATCATATCATCATCCAATATGACGCCTTGTAAACATTACCATTTTAAGTCGTACAAAACACGTGGCGTCATGGACGGAGGGCATGTTACCGGCTGGTTAGAGTTATAGACTCATCCTCCAAAAAGGTTTATTTTCATCGACAAAATAATAACCAAGTTAAAAAATTGATGCACATATTGATATTACACTATGCATTAGGTATTCTTGCTGTTTTTTAAGTCAATATGAGTAGTGTTTCTGTTTGCTATTAATATTCATATTTAGGGATATCTTGTTATTTGAAGTGGAGCGCATAGCGGGTTATTTTGTCAAAAAAAAATTAGAGCTATACATATTTGCATACTCAACAACTTTTTCTCAAGGTCGTGTCGTTATGTACTCCATATTTATATTAATGTTTCTCGCATGTTTAGCAAGAACACTTGATTCTTTGGATATAACGCTCACAAATAAATTGTTTTTCAAAGATTGACGAAGATTTTGTCATTCACAACTTTAATCTGCTATTTAGGTTGTTAAAATATAACTGTATTTTTTCAAGATTTAGGATCAATATTATGCCTATATAGCCAATTGATGATAAACTGATTTTTAAGAATTACAAATGATGTGACATAATCACACTACACTAATCATGACGAATTTATGGAGGCTTAGTATATATCTATATTACAATCTTGAGATTTTTTCCTCAGTCATGAATATCTACTTTGTTTTGAAATTGAATTTTCCTCATTCAACGCGCATCAAGAACGGACAATTTAAACTTTATAATAACACGTGCTCAGTCAACAACTTTATATTTTCTCTGGCTCCGACCTTGTTTGCTCATTTTTTTGGACTAAATTGTTTTAAAGGAATTCAAAACAAACTACGACATAAACCTATTTGTGT